>SCDY01000131.1:64410-234633 GCA_004143825.1 Drosophila micromelanica | reverse complement strand
AATTGAATCTGTATCCAAGTATTTTGCATATTGAGAAAACAATTTTTTTTGAAATGTACCATGTACTCCCCCTTATGATTTTTCGAAAAAATTTTTTTTCAAAATTTAAAATTGCAAATTTATATTTTTAATCGATAGCATTTGTCATAATTAGTGAAAAAATCATCATAAAAGTCGATTCTGAGGGGGTTACATTTTTGGTCAAAAATCATGCCAAAATTTAACAAAATTTTGACATGTAAAACTCTCAGATCCGTGGCTCCCGTATTTCAAACTCCCATAACTTTCTCAAAACTTAACCGATTTTCATGTTTGAGGGCATTTTGATCATGATTTGACCTCTAAATTAATTCTGTATCTCATTGCTTTGCATACATTAAAAAAATAATTTTCGAAATTTTTGGTCAAAATCCAAGTTGTAACCAATAAATAAATAAAAATAAAAAATATTTACAATTCCCAAACTAGGCAATACTTTTACCCCGATCTTGAGGAACCCCATAAACAAAATGTAACAGCAATTTTTGCACATCTCTTGACGTTTGCCCCGCGGCTGCATACAGCAAGCGAGTTAATGCATAAATTAGTTAGACACCACATCAAAACTAGAGGGGAAATCGTAGCCTCTAATGTGATCCCCAGCAGATCCCTCAGCTGCTTACACACATGCCTAGAACCGTTGTCCATTTCCCACATGGTTTGGGGAACAACGAGCGCAGAATGGCAATAAAAACTTGGAACTCAAACACGGAGCTCCCCCATCGCTGAGTTGGCTTCTACCGAAGGGAACGGGGCAACGGGGCAAGGGGGCAACGAGGCAACTAAATTCGAGAAACAGCGATTCCATATTGCATGATGCACTGCAGCATGAGGCGATTTTTATGTTAAGCACAAGGAATTCGGGCTATTAGCGCCAAAGGATTTTCTCATGGTTTAAAAATACTCAACGTGCGACAAATTTGGCCGCCGGCCATCTGCAGCACGAAAGCTGCACGCGGAGCTCGCCGGCCACTCCGAACGCGTGGAGGGCGGGGTTCAGGCATGGCTGACCGGCTGGACAGGCAACAGCAACAACAACAACAGCAAAAGGCAACTGGCTAAAACACATCTGATTGCCGGCAATTGCGGGCGGTGCGGTTGGCAGCCAGTTGAGCCCTGGCAAAAGGATGATGGAGCTGGGCGGAGGGCGGAGGAGAAGCAGCCTCGACCGGTCAGAGAGCTGCGCCTGCCTGGCATACAATTTAATATTAAAGTTGATAAACATTTTTGAGCACGGCAGTTAGTAAGCAAACGTACGATCCACCTACTCGCCTTCTTTAACGGCAGCCGCAGCAACTGAGGCAGCAACGCCATCATCATCATCAGCAGCAGCAGCAGCAGACAGTGGACGTGACCCGACTAGTCCGTCGGTCAGTTGTTTTGACGGTCGGTCCAAGAGGCTGGTGAAATAAATTCAGAAACTATGCCAGTCGAAACTCGGCAACTGATTGCGCCACAGATTCGCACTTGGTCGATGGCTGCGGCCGGACGGACAGAGGGGAGGCGTGGCGGCAGGCGGGAGACAGGGGGCGTACTGTTTCGGGACATAAACGGGGGCGTGTTGAGCGCGGCTCCGCAATAAGCTTTAGCATTTTTTGGTAGTCAAGTCAAGTAGGGCCAAAGCTTTGGGCCACGTTTCAGCAGCAGGGAATGATGAAATTCAAAATAAACCTGAAAAGCGAAATATTAATTAATGAAATTGTTTTATTTAAATAAGAATTTAAATTGAAAATAAAATGTTATAACTTGATAACTTTATTTTTTATTTAAATTAAATGCCATAAATATTTGAACAAACCATATAAATTTCAAAAAATGAGATAAACGTGTTTTCTGAATTCTTAAAATTACAAAGGCATATAAAATTAATTAAAATTCGTAATATAAAAAATTTTTTATTATTTCAAAAATTTGAAAAAAATTTATATAAATGTGCTAATATTTTAACAGTAAAAAAGTCAAACATGGACAAAACTTTGATATAAATAAAAAAAAATGTTGATAAAATTCGATAAAATGGCAAAAATGTATTCTTAAAATAAATATTTTAAAATAATACATTAATTTATATAATTAATATTATTGTTAATATTATTATTTTTATTGTTATTACTGAAGGGAAATGTTCTGAAAATTTAACTGTCTCTCCCCGCTACCCGTTGTCGAAGGGCAAAGGGAAAACGCAGCTCTTGCCCACGCCCCGAAAAGCTGACTCCACCTTCGATCTGTGCTTGCAGCTGATGCAGCCCTGGCTTAATACACACACACACACACACACACTGGCACAAAATCATGTCTTACATGAAGTTGCTGTTGGAGCCGCTTTTGGCTGGAGCCGAACGCTTTTCGAGAAATCAACGTCGACCGCGATTGTTCCCATGCAAGTTTCTACAAATATTTTTTTGTGAATTATTACCTTCGTATTTTTCCAGTTCGCGAGGAGTCAAATTGGTCGGCACACGCTCGAGGGCACACGCCATTTCCCACGGAGCGAGCATTTATGGCGGCCACTTGGAGACTGAGGCGGCTGCTGCTGCTGCTGCTGCTGCTGCTGCTGCCTGGCCTGCTGTCTGTCCTGCCCCGACGACCCATGGCCACGGGTCTGCCTGCCGCTGCCGATCGCTGATCACTGATCGAGGACGTTCCATTGCTGCTGCTGGGGCCTATGACAAGGCCAGGCAGGTGGTAGGTAGTTCAATTAGGCCCATAGGTTGGTATCAATGGCCAAGACGCAGTCACAAAACTGTCAACTCGGCCACGTAATGCAGCATAATTGCCAACTGCAGCAAGTGTCCAACTGTCCGGCAGTTCAAATAGCGAACGCATCCTGCTGCGAATTTGATGCCCAACACACACACACACACACATACACACACAACAGCCTACACCTTTTGGCTAATGGGCCAGGCTTCCATTGGGAAACCGAAACCAAAACCGAACCCGATCACGATTCAAGTTCAAACCCACGCATTTCGTTGTGGTTTCTTCTTCGCTCCTTTTTCTTTTTCTTTCTTGTGCCTTTTAATTGGCTTGTCGCGCTCACAGGAAGAGTAGGAAAGGAGGTGAGGGCTGTTAGCTGTTAAGGAGCGTCATGTAACCGTGTCTGGAGTTGGGCCGGGTTGTCACTGCCATTGGCATCTTCGTTGGCCGTGGCTAATAGAAGTGATGTCGATAGCACTTAAACACGATATCCGTTTCAATTTGTTTGGATTCTTCAATTTAAAAGGTGATAATTTTCTACTTTATGGCCCTCGACATGTGGGCCACCCATAAAACTGATATCGGAGTAGTGCCTCGACTCGATTCCATGTGGCTCTTTACCCATATATACCATTCAATACATTTGCCAGCTGAAGTCGGAGTCGAAGTTGCAGTTGAAGTTTGAGTCGAGTTCGAGTCGAAGTTGCAGTTGGAGTTGAAGTTCTTGATGTCGTATCACTCGCTTAATTTGTTATTCGCTGGTTTTCACACTTGATAATTGTGGCTGTGGTCAGCACCACCACCAGCATCATCATCATCATCATCATCATTATCATCATCAGCCTTTGCCACTTTGTGTCGTCTGTGTGGGCAGTTTCATTGCCTGCAACGACTCCGGTTTATCAGCTCCGACCGGAGTGACAGAATGTCTAAATTTTTTTTGATTACTGAATCTCAGCGATTTTTATGCGTTTGCCTCGCATTAAATACAGCTCCGGAGGCGTTTTAGCTTTGCATTTCTCCGATCAACTAAATCAACAAACAATTAATTAAACACTGAGCGAAAATCGAGCTTCAAATTGGTTATTCAAATCGTGATCTTTAAAGCTCGTCAATGCAAATGCAAATTGCTTTTAGCTCTTGTTTCAATTTTTTGGGTGGTCTCCAAAATTTAATGCCCAATTTGCATAGCTGATCTCAGCTTTTGTTTTAACCCCAGATTAACTTTGGCTCTCTGTAAAACTGTATATTTTGTGTCTATATATAAATTTAACGACCCGTTGAATGTTTAATGGCTGTCACAATGAAGTGACGACGATTAGTCGAAAAATTAAATAGGATTTTAAGATCCAACTGATTAGAGAACCTGCACAAGACATATATGTATAGAAAGAAGCCTGTACGGGAAATCAGATATTTACAACAATCAAACAAAGTTTTAAGCTTTGAGTCAAACATTTTTAATTTTTTATTATTGTATTTGATTTACTAAGTTTTTAAACAATTCGTAAGTGTTATTTAATTGATTGTTTTTCTTCTAAATAATGTTCTTGTTTATTATTTTGATTTGTGGGAGATTTAATACACACAACATTTATAAAATGATGATGAAGAAGAAATTTAATTTTGGGCTAATTTAAGGTTTAATTATTCTTGTAATTAAAATTATATTAATATAAATATTTTTTACATTTTAGAATTAAAAATTATCATTATATGTATATTTATATTCTAGTATATTTTATTCAATGCTAACTTAAGATTTAATTTTTTAAATTGTTAAAAATTATCATTTTATATCTATTTATATATTGCTATATTTTGAAATGTTAAATAACTTTAGTCTATTAAATACTGACTGTATTTAAAACAAATAGATATAAATTATTATGCAAACATTTTTTATATGCTAAATTATTTTTTCATTGCCTGTTAAATGCGAGTCCTTCGATCTTAAGTCCAGGGAGCGTTCGAGCGTTCTGGAAAGGGGCAATGAACAATGAGGGAGTGGCGAGGGGCAACTAGCAGCTGGTAACGTTGGCGACGGCGTCAGCGTCTGCGTCGACGTCGACGTCGGCGGCCTCCTCTGAAAGGCTGAAAAAGCTGCAAAGCACAATATGAAATCATATCATTAGACATGGCTTACAATAACAATCGCGGCCAGACACAGAGTCAGAGACCAAGTGTGACTGAGTGTTGTATGCTGATGTTGATGTTGATGTTGATGTTGTATGAGTTTTACAGTGAATGCTCTCAACGGCAACGGCAACAGAAACAGCTACAACAGCAATGTGCCAACAATGATATTAAAAATAACAATTGTCTTCAGTGGTCTTTAACACCCGCACCGCTGATAGACAACAGCAACAACAACAACGCTTGAGTGGCATATAAAAGTCACATCGACAACTTCGATTGACTAAAGAAAATATTGTGTCGATGGTGCGGATCGAGCGCTTCGAGCGGAGTTCATAAAGCACCGAGAGCATTTTGAATACCTGAACAATCATAAAAATAATGACGCTGCACATTCCAAGCAGCAGCAGCAGCAACGGCAGCAGCAGCAGCAGCCGCAGCAGCAACTCCCAGCCAAAAAAAATCGAAGCGATCCCGATGCGAACTCCAGGTTGGAGAGAAATGGAGTTGGCTCTGATGAGCTTTTGCAGCCCACCACACAGCATGGCATAAAGGCCAGGCTACATAAATTAGTGATATGGCACATTATGTGGCCGCCAGCCAAACACACACAGTAGAGGTAGAGTCTACGCGAGGTCAACGCGGCGTATGCGCAATTTGAGCATGCAAATTGAGGCGCTGCAGCCTCTGCTTCCAAAGAAATTTGCATCATGTTGTGATTAATGAAGCGACTGCCAGCAAGGATCACTGACCAGCCAATGGTTTCCACTGACAGCTTATCAGTGGGGTTAGCCCATTCCTCCCTCCCCTCCTCCCCCCTCTCACCCATCAACCATCATCCAAGACCAGAGCCAATTGTTGCCTTGCGTGTTCCGCTGACTAAAGACTTCAATTCAGCTTCAATCATTTCATTTAACTGATGATGACGATGCGGCTGCTGTTGTCGGGAACGTGAACGTTGCTGCTGCCGCAGACGGACGTCATTTTAGAGTTGCCAAGTCCCCAATTGAACTGAGCTGCTCGACACGCAACTTCCATTTCAGGCGTTTTGGCTACCAAGAGCCAAGGCACTTAACTACTTTATTGGTCCCAACTGTAACTGCGACTCCTTCGCACACACCTGTGAAATGACAACAACAACAACAATAACAATTATGAGCAGAAGTTCTTCTTCATCTTCTTTTATAGTTTAATGAGCCACAACACACACATTCGAATCGAAAAGTCTCGTAAAAGAACGGTATTTTATTATTTCTAAACGCCACATCGACATATATCGCACCTCACCCAACCCATAATAACCCATTTTAATTGACCATCAAAAACCAAAAAAATAAAACATAAAGAACATATATTGAAAACCTTAAATGCAGATGAGATTGTCGACAAGGGGGGAGGGGGAGCAGCGACAACTCTCATATCATTTCAATGGGTCCATGTTCGATGTCTATGGTTGGGTGGGCTATAAATTTTGTATCGGCATTTGCCATTGTGTGGCCGCCGATATTATCGGGCGTGGAATTTATCGTGCCATGTGGGGGAGCCATCAATGGAGCGACAGAGACGGACATACATGCACATGCTGTCAGAAAGAGGCAGAAGAACGCTAGGAGCCGCAATATTTCATGGCTGATGGATACGGATGTGATATATCGTAGCACAAGCGGGCTGTGATATATAGGCTCATGTGGAGCTGCGCATAAATCAAACGTTCGTTGAAATGAACAAAAAACAAAACCCTAAAATCGTGTCATTTTGATAGGTGCTGTTGGTTTTTCCGGGCGGGCCGCCCATGTTAAGGAAACAAGTGCACTGAAATTAATATGGGACGAGAATCCAATGAAATCAAGACAAACTAGTGTGAAAAAGCGAAAGAATAGCCTAAGAAGATAACGGTCCAACTGTGATCAAAGAGCGGCATGTTAGATCATGGCGTAAAAAGGAATTAAGTCTTTAGAAGTAAGATCAGTTTGCCCAGATAATATTTGAAATCAGGAAAACTGATGTGTGAATTCATTTAAATAAATAAAATTGTATAACTGTGGATAGATTAGGAAAATATATGTATATTGAAGCAAGGCAAACCAATTTCACAAAAATAAAATTAATTTTGAATCACAGCAAACTTTGAACTGTGAAAGCGGCTTCTGTCAATTCGCAGTCAAAAGCCAAACTAAAACTTTTCACATTGCGCGTGAACTGTGACCTTTTAATGGCTGTCCAAAAGAGAGAGAGGGGGAAAAGAAAAATTAAGTATTCAAATTCACAAAACGATGCGAAGAGACGAAAGAACAACAAAACGATGAGGAATGATAATGCCGGCAATAAAACGAATGGCAACTGAAATCGCACAAAACTTGCGAACTTGGAAGTTGGCTGCGCTTTGAAGCCTTTTCAGCTTCAATCAAATTTCTCAGGATTTGGCAGGCAGCAACAACAGCAACTGGCAGCATAAGCCACGCTTTGAATCGACTACAACAACAATAATAATAATGTTGTAATTTGAAGAAAAAAAAGAATGCGTGTAGCGAGAGTTGCGAGCACCTTTCTTACAGTGAACTTTGGGACTTTTGTCGATGATCCTGTGTGTGTGTGTGTTTGTGTGTGTGTGTGTGCACCGACAGATGCCAGCACGTAAACGTTTCACATGCAAGAGTTAACAGCATTTGGATATGGATGCCTGGATGCTACCAAAATTACCAGACGGATCAAACCCCTGCAACAACAACAACAACAATATGTTTATGGCTATGCGAAAACACCGAAAAAATTCTTTGATAAAAATTCACCGTGTATACAAATTGGCTGCAGCCATTAGTCTCGAGAGCCAAGTTAAACGTTTTAGTGGCTCCACTAAAAGTAATTTTTCACTTTGCTGCAGTTTCTGTTTTATTATGGCATTCAAAAAAGCAGAAAGCTCTCCGTCTCGCTCTATTTCTCGTCTATCCTTGTCGCACAGGTTCCCACAATTTTTATGGGCGACCATTGAATGCAATTCCACGGAATAAATTTCCTTTCTATTTAGAAAACAATTCGATTAGAATTGACTTCTGTCGAGTGTTTCTTGTCTGTTATTTTTTTTTATCCCCCCCGATAAAATACTTTCACATAACATTCACATAGATAGTTGGAAAATTGAGAGCGATGCGATAACAACAATAAGCAGCATTAATTGTTTGGCATTGTGATCGTCCAGCTGTCTAACAATGATCAGGGGACAATGGACCTGACTTGGGTTTCCATGCGATTCCGACTCCTCCACAAGTGCCTGCGCTTTGTCAGTATTTTCACGCACTCTGTAAAGTGGTTAGATAATCCATTGTTTATGGCATTCAAGAAAAATAAAAAGAAACCCCGAAAATGGATAAAAAAAACTGTTCGTCATTTTGCCAGCCAGTTTCGAATCGAGCCAAGGTGGATTTGGTTCGCTTCGGCTTGCCACAAATTTTAGTTACTCGGCAGACAGTCGGGCAACAGCCAAAATTATCTGAAGGTGCCAAGAGATGAGTTTAGATGAGTGCGGAGCATGATTTGCTTATGTATTGTTCTCAATTTTAACAAATTAATCGTTGAGCTTCGAAGCAGGCAAGCAGCAGACTCAGCTACTGTGGCTGAAAGAAAAACTCAACAAAAAAGTTGTTGAATCTACCGAAAAAAATTGTAAAAAAATACAATTAAGCAATTAATCTGAAATTAAATGTAGATAATTTACTATATGAACTTTATTTTATATTTTACACTTAAAGATTTATCAAAAATAGAATTTCTCATATTATTGCAATGCAGATAAATTAAATATTTTATGAACTTACTTTTATATTTTACATTTAAAGATTTATAAAATATAACATTTGTTGTATCTTAAGCAGTTAGTCTGAAATTAAATGTAGGTAAGTTACTTTATGAATTTTATATTTTCTATATAAAAAAAATGTAACATTAATAATATATATATATATTTAGCAATACTGTAAGCAATTAGTCTAAATATAATGTAGATAATTTAATTTATGAACTTTATTTTATTGTTTTTTATATTTAAAGATTTATAAATACTACATACTACTACATACCTCTATAAAGATTATTTGATCAAGGTCCACTCTTATAAAATTCTTTGATGTGATCGATCTCAGGGAAAACTCTTTCTCCCCTTTAATTCCGTCTAAACCACTTAAACCTCATCAATTTTCTTTGACAATGCAGGCAAACCGAGCCCATTAAAGCCCATCACAGGACCGATCACAATTCAAGTTGAATGGATGCGCAACAATTGCATTTTGAGGCGTTTTAAAGAATAACAACAATAACTAAGAAAACCCAACAACAATAACTACAACAACAATAACGACAACGGCAGCAGCCGTGAAATGAAATGAAATCAAATGATGTGTATAAAAATGAAAATAAATAACAACAACAGCAACATAGCAACACACACAACAACAACAAAGAAAAATCGTACAAAACTAGAAACAAAACCATATAATAATAAAAATCAAGAAAAATAGCTACAAAAGCGCAAAGTATATCTGTGTATATCTGTCGAGGGCGGGGGCGAGGTCGCATATGCTTGAATTTAGCTCTGACTCTAAAGCAATGTTGCTGGCGGCGCTGCTGCTGTTGCTGTTGCTGAGGTGCTGCTGCTGCTGCGGCTGCAGACAACCAGCAACGATGGCGACAGCCATGGACAACAACATGCGAGACTCTTAACCTTTGACGCCCGAACAATGAAGTGGTTAAAAGCAAGACATTAACACACAGACTTACAGGCAGCAAACAACATCAGCAACAACAACAACAACAATAGAGAGACTCTGTCGAGGTCTGGGTTCGAGCCTGGGCCTGGTCTTGGTCTTGGTCTTGGGCCTCTGGCTGTGGCTCATAGAGCAGCTCGAGCTGTTGGCTTGTGTAGCACTTGAGTGGAATGACAGAAATTAGTGAAATTTATTATTGATATCCACTTGAATTTATAGAGCAGCGAACAAAAGGCGTTGTTCGAAGTCGTTGTCAAAGTCCGAGTTCGAGTCCGAGTCGGAGTTGCCCCCTTTACCTTTTTATTTTTCAGTTTTTTCCTTGACTCGCATAAAGGTGCATCTTTGTGGCGTCTCGGCAGCAGCAGCAACACAAGCAGCTGCAGCAGCTGAAAAATTGATGGCATTGCGTTGCGATCTAATGCGTGTGATAAACAGGTTCAGGTTCTGTTTCACCTATGCGCGAAGGTGTCGCTGCGTATAAATTATGAGTGGAAAAACAATAAAATGCACAACAGGCAGCAGCGCTAATAGCCGATAGATACAAGTAGTTGCCGCTCCAGAGAGAAATAGAAAGAGAGAGCGAGAGAGGGGGTTAGAAGAAAGAGGAGAAGTGAGATTTCAGCTTTATTGTGAAGCCACCCAGAATGGTTGAAGACAGCGACGACACCCGCAGCATCGATCGATCGATCGCATTTTTTATAAAGTGTATTTTCCAGCAGTTCCGAGAAAACTTGAGCGCCGCACAATAGAGTTATTTAGAGGCCCCCAAGTTATGGTTATTGATTTGAAATATCACACGAGATGAGTGTAAGGAGTGCGTTAAAATAACAGGGCCAGAATCGTCTACTTCACAGGCAGACAGACAGACAGACAGAAAACGACAGAGACCCCCGAACAGACTGGCAGGTTCTCGAGAGCACAAAAGCCGCCGTTGCACACACACACATAATACACACACTCGCACACACACACACCACAAGCTCCAATTCTTACAGTCTTGAGCCTTCAGCTTCGAGTTGAAGTGTTATGGGCGAGTCGCGAGCTCTTGACAGACCCTCGTGCTCGTGCCCTGTTTCAAATGTTCAGAAATTGTGGAACCTTTAATTAAACGGTGGCCTAAAATATGCAAACGAGTCGAGGCCGACGCTTGGCCGTACGCCAAGTCCAAGTCATAACTCATTTTCTTTTTGTAAAAGGGGCACCGAGAACCGAACTGAGGAGTGAAGTACCGGGGTACCGGGTTGGGGTACAGCCCATGGGCCACTTTGCATACTAAACGGCGCACGCCCCACTTTCAACGCATGCCGAAGACGCGTCTTAACTCGGCTTCAGCCTCGTCGTCCTTCGGGCGCTTTTTCGGCAGTCAGGTGGGAGTGACCATGGAGTCTGTTTTTTTCAGTTTTTTTTTTTTTTTTTGTTTTTTTTGGTGCGCTACCGAAAAGAGAAACCGGTAGAATTCGCTCAGTGTTTGCGCTTCAGCAGATTTGCATGCGCCACTAAATTTTTGATTATGGCTGCGAACCACAAGAAACTCATTTAAAATCGATTTATGCAAGGATTAAGATTCAGTTACTACACCAAAAGGAGCAAGAGAAGAATGAGCTCTACTCTGCCTCATCCTCCCGTCCCGTCCCCCCTTTGGCATGTCCATCAAGTTGGCCGCAAGTTAAGAAATTAGTAAAACTCATTTTTGCATTTTTAGCCTCCGGGCTTAAACTTAATTCGGAAGCACAGCAGGAGGTTCTAAGTAAATAAATGTGCCTACCCGGCCGCCATTCGTTTAATTTGCATTTTATTGCACTGGAGCCTTGGAGTCTTGGAGCTTGGAGCTTGGAGCAAATCTCGGGCGGGACACGAACTGGCCACACAGCCAATTAAGCGTATATTTGCCACGCTTTACAGCTTTGGATGCTGCTGCTGCTGCTGATGCTGATGCTGGAGCGGTGCTCTACTTTGGCAAAGCGCAGCTAAAAATGATTAAAGGCCTTCCCGGCCCAGACAGCCTTTTATATTAATTTGTGCATTCGCTTTGTGCTCGGAGCTCCAGCCCTGAGAAATTGAAAGTGAATTGCCGGGCAGCAGGAAATGAGTTGCCAATAGAACAATCATAACGCACCATAGGGGGTGGACGCTCCACCACAGCAAGGATTTAACTAAAATCTGGTCACACAGTCCATATACACACTTCATTGCATATCCGGTTTACAATTATATAGAACTTAAGTAGCTAGAATTAGAATTTTCACCTCAGTAAACAATTGAAAACTAAACCATAAATTTAAAAATTTAGAGTAGAATGTAAAATGTAAATTTTAATAATAAACTGTACAATTATATATTAATATTCTTACAATATTTATTTATTTATTTATTTTTTTTATTTATTATCCCTAATAAGGTTTGGCATTCTGGGAGTTTGGATTTGTTTTCTAGAAATATTTCTAACTGTTTAAAAAATTCTTAAATTTCTGGTAATACCCATTATCTCTACGCCTCTCTCGATTTTCACCCTCTTTCATATTTGTAATCTATGCATGTTATTTAGGCCAATCCGTTTTCTTATCCCAGTTCTGTGTAAACTTGAGTATGTCGATGTTGACCCAATGCGAATGCGAATGCGAAATTGAAATTTATTTCTTTCTCACGTAGTCGCCTCAGTCATTAGCTCAATCAGAGGAACGTTAAAATCGCGTGCATCAATTTGGCCATTTAGGCCTTTGGTCAACAAACGACGAGCACGAATGGCGCCCCATTCGGCAACCGATTCCGATACCGATTCCAAACACGGTATCGGGTCATCTGACACATGTCCACCAGCGACCGATGTCCATTCCGAGCGGTCAGCGATGCACAACGAATCGCTTTGGCTGTCACTCACTGGGTGAGTGTTTCGAGTAGGGGCTTGAATACACTCACATCATTCATGCAGTCAGTCAGTCAGTCAGCCACTCAATAATTCGGCAGTCGTCGTCTACTTCCTTCTACTTCTGACCTGACCGACAGCCGCGAGAAAATTGCAACAATTTTCAATTGTTGCCGTTGTTGTTGTTTCATTACAATTTTGCAATTAATTGACATTCGCAATCCCCAGAAATGCAATCGAGAGTCGAAGCCCCCAACTCCGAACACTCTCAACTCTTATTTGCCCATGCAAATTATATTGAACTGATTCCCACGACGCTTTTGGCCAGATGGCTTCGATTTGATTTCGGACCGTCCTTAGTTAATATTGCTGTTGTTGTTGTTTTTGGTGAGCTGAAGTCATGCAAATCATTTGCGGAATGTTTAAGAAGGAGCGGTAGAAATAATTCAAATTCACACTTCACTTTCAGAGACTACACAAGCTTGAAAGCTGATCTTGGACTCATTCGTATATTCGTTTCATATACTCCATACGCAGATCCAGTTTATTTCAAATCATCGATAACTCTTTCCGTTTTTTGCTATCGATATTTTTAGCGCTTCCTTGACTCGGTTTTTTAGGCACAACTAAAAAACGAACCTTGGGATTTTTGAAAAAAAAATTAAGTTACGACTGGGTAAAGTTTCAAGTTTTTTCAACAACAATTAATTTTTTTTAATTTTTGCCTTCATTAAGTGCCGAGAGTTTGTGTGTATGTGTCAAATTCTGGGTTCAGGTTACTTTTAAGGTAAAACTTCATTCAACGATTGTGACATTGATTTACATTTTGATTACAAAAGAAAACTTAATTTACTTAAAATAACATTAAATTTAAATGGGAGAAGTTGAAAGTGTTGCAGTCACACCACAATAATGAAGTAAAATAAAGAAAAAGTTTATAAAAAAAAACAAAAAAATCTGCTTGTCTACGCAAGAACAACAATTATATTAGATAAAATGATAAATTCAAAATAATACATAATAAATCAAAACTGATTCTAAATATAACTACTTTCAGTGTACCCACTCATTCCATAGGAACCACTTTTAAATTTTTGAGACTAATCAGTTTCACACAAATACAACTCGATTTTATTCACTGTTTTTAAATTAATGTCCATTAAAATTTTCTTTTGCCAAACTTTTATCCTTCATCAGCACTTTTATTTGCTTACGATCTCATTTCTTATTTGTTCGCTCGCCTCGTGAACAATGTCAATAGCAAACAACAACAACAACAATAACAGATCTCAAGTATCTTAGCCCGAATAAAGAAAAAAAAATGATCAACGGCACAGATCAAAGAGCAAAATATTAATATTTCCTAATCCGTTGTAATTATGATTTCTCCTCCATTGTTTGTCACAAGAAATGTAACCTTCAAAACAGCCGGCACAAGGCCCGAGGTATTGTTCAATATATCATATTACCAAGTGAATATGTCAATTCCTGAGCGCTGCACACGAAAAACGATAAGAGATCTGCGTCACAGCTACAACAGACAAAAAAATGGATATATAAAAATTTACAAAAAAAAATATGTTTAAGGCAAAACCCCAAACACTAATTGTAACGGCTGTGCGTGCCAACCACAAAGTCGACTACCAGGCCGCCTATTTCAACAGAAAACTGAACTGACAAAAAAGAATAAAAATAATGACAATAATAAGAAGAAGAAGTAGAAGTGAGGCAGCACCTAATCTGGACAGCAGCATTAGGGACTGGGCCAGGGATTAGTTGGTCCAATCAGCGACAACGCCTGCGGCTAATGAACAGCGGCTGCTGCCAACGCCGGCTGTTACCAAGAATCGGGAACTCGGACTGCGAACGCCCCTCGGTAATTACTCGTACCAATAAAAAGTCACGCCAAACAATGGCAGCGGGACGGGACAAGATCGTCGATAGTCGAGTCGATCTTATCGCTGCCATAGATGTGTGTTATGACTTTTACTTTTCTTTTGGGTGCCCCGCGCCGCGTCGCGCCAAATCAAAGCAGATTAATATGCCGATCGGAAAGATGACAAGCGGCCCAAACAATCAAATTCAAATTATGAGACAGCAATCAATAATTTGACACGACAAATCGCATACACAAATGTACGTTCACAGTGATCCCACACTGAACACAAATAAAACGGATTAAGATTTGTGAGAGTTGACTCTGCAAAACAATATTTGCAATATACTTAAATCGATCAATGTAATATCGATACATTTTTATCGATCAATTTAATTAAGAATTTTATCGATCAATTTTATATCGATCGATTTTTTTTATCGATTTATCGGAGTTATCTCTGAAGTTTGTCTTGGGCATACTTAATTCCTTGTAAACTTTTAAATGGTTTTTAAACACTATTTTTACTAATTGTAGAATGTGAACTTTTTGTGTAGATCACAGCCAGCTTTTGTCATTACGTCTAATATATTATTTGAGCTCTTCCGTCGATCCTTTTGAGTCGGTTTTCGACTGCTCAAATTCCTCGATGCGCCGCTCCAGGACATCGACATCCAGCCACATGAGCGAGGCCTTGATCCAACTGGGAGGCGGATCGCTATTAATCTCATCGAGGAGCTTCTTTAGCCGAGCTCTGTCCCCCTCAATGGCCATTTTGCGTCTCTTGAGCGTGCGGGCTTTCATGGAATCCGTCTGTGATTCCGACACGACTCGCTTCAGCCCCACATTTTGGGTTTGACACGCCTTATTCCTTGAAGTCCGCTTGTTCGCGTCCGCGCTCGGAGATTCCACATTGGACTCCTTCCATTTCTGCTGCTGCTGAACCAATGTAGTCTTCGCCCTGGCGAATTCTGCTGTTTGCGTCACATTATCCAAATTATTGAAATTAATCTCCTCGGTTTGTGTGCACACCGAGCAAGGTTTGGGAGCTTGCACGGAGATTATCTTGGGTGCGTTGGTCCGTAAAAGGTTCGTTATAACCGCATTCTTGTGAGCAATACGTTTGGGCGGTTCCATGGCCACAATTGAATATTTCACGCTACAAATAGATTATTCTCAACCTGACCAGTATAATATTTAGTGTTTCATTTATTTTAATACCCACCAAAATAACGTAAAATAAATATTTATTTTAAATTTTTTATGTACACTCTCCACAAACGAGAGAAACGCTGACTAAGAAATATTAGACTAACTACAAACAGTTGTAAAATGACAGCTGTGAAATGCAAGGCGAACTAGATGCTAAATTTTATTGTTTAAACAATATTTTCTTTTAATTTTCAATGATTTTATTATATATCATATTTTTATACACTTGAAAAATCGAGTCTATCTCAAAATAATCAATAATAATAATGCAAAGATAATTTAATCATCAAGAATTAAAGCTTTGAAATAAAAGATCAACAGTTTTTATTTATTAAGTAGATCGCTTAAGTGCGTGTACCGTTACTGATCTTCGCATATGTCTTTGCAGAGCTTTGCGACATTTTGTTTGGCTTTTGATCAGTTCAGTTAAGTTTGTTGTGTTGCTTTGCTCCTGTCCCTGTCCCTTGTCGCTGGAACTGTGCCTGTGCCTGGGCCTGTTCCATGTCCCTTTTCGCCCTTTTGCCGCGCATGTTGCTTGCTATGTACAACATCAAGTTTTATCGCTGATCGTGATCATGTAATTCCAGCCCACGCATGCGCGCACAGCGTTAAGGAATCAAGTTTAGCGCATTCTTATTGCCGATCTGAATGCGCGCCTTTCCCTGTGACAGATGGTGTAAGGCTTCGAGGCATTCCCGTGCCCAGACCCAAGCACAGACTCAGACTCAGACTGAGACCCAAGCACAGACTCGGACTCGGAGTCGGACTCGAGAGTTGAAGACTTTTGCGGGGCGACTGGTTTTCGCTAGCTGAGCTTTCTATATGTAAACTGGTACTTGAAATTTGAAATCATGTACCATTTGCCTTGAGATGCAGCCGCAGCCACAGCCTGGATATGGATGTGGATGTGGATCTGATCGTCGATCGTGTCCCTGACAGAGCGGCACAGGAAACGCGCATTTAAAGCGCGACTATCGAAATATAACGACATTAAGCTGAGGGAGAGAGAGCGATATGTAGAGGGAGATGGGAAGCAGCTAAGCCCATTTAAAGGAAGCTTGTGTCAATACGAAAAAAAACCCCATGGAGTTCACCTTGGAATGCAGTCGCTGCTGCGATCGCTAATCTTTTGAAGGCGCCGACGCCGCAATGATCATCATAAGCGAACGTTTGGCCGCACTAAGCGACATAATTGCTACCGTGGGACGAGACTCCAGACTCTCGACTCGACGGTAATCCGCAACTCCGGAACGATCTCTCTGCTCTCTGTGTTCGCGATCATTACGAGATGCGCTCCTAATGCGCTCCAATCAAACACACACAAAACGAGCATATGACATGTTTGTGCATTATTAATCACGATAATATCTGTATAAATGGTAGAAAACTGTGCACTGACCCCCCTCTCCCCCTCCCCTCCCTCCGCAAATCTGCGACCAAATTGCAATTTAATGCAAAAATAAATTGCAGCGCCGACTGCAGACGTGTTTCTGCGGCCGGACAGACGGGACAGATGGGGCTGATGTTGGAGCTGACCAACCGGCAGCCGGAGCAGGCAGCTCCCATGATTATTGGTCATTTACTTGCGCCGTTTAGCGCATTAAAATTCAGTACAGCCGGGCCACAGTTCCACAGTCGAGTTTCATGCATACAGCAATAAGTGACAGCTGAAAACTTGGACCTAAACTTAAGCTCCAATCCCAGTCGTGCTCAATTCTGGGCGTTTGGGTTTGCAGCTGTGGCTGTGGCTCTGTCCCTGTTCCTGCAACTGCATCTGCAACTGCATCTGCATCTGCATGTGCATCTGCATCTGTGGGGCGTGTGCTTTGCTGTGGCGTGCGAGCAAAATTATTCCAACGAGCGTATGTTGGTGTGCACAACACACGTTCGTTCGGGGGTAGCGCCCAGGGCATAAGAAATCAACGCTTTTGCTAATGGGCATCAGCTAGCAGCTTAATGCACATAGAAAAATTCCCGGTAAGGTAACGAAAAATTCTTATCTTAAATATAAATACACTTTCTCTGTTGTATTTCTAAAAACGTGATAACAAACAAGATTTGCTTATACATTTTTTTAATTTTTTTAGTTTTATTTTTTTTGGCAAATATTGAGTTAGAAATTATAGAAAGCATTGTCATCTGTTAAAAAAAAAAATGTAAAAAAAATTATTTACAAGATTGATCATTAGGTTGGAACCTTATGCAATGGTTGCCATAGCCTTCATCAAAATACATATATGTAGGTGCTAAACATTTAATAAATGCTCATATTAAAAAATAAAAATTACATTATGTTTAATGAAATACAAATACAATATAAATATGTACAATATAAAAATGTACCTAAAAAAAAATTTTTAATATTCTAACAAAGTTTCAACCACCCTTTTTTCCTTCTTTCTCGTGCTCTAATTGGAGCAATTTTAAAATGTGCATATTTTTATTAATATTAATTAAATTAATGTTGCAATTAATTTCATTTGAGCTGATTATCATTTCGATTCGGCACCAAAACAAAATCGTGTACCTCTGACTACGATCGTCAAGTGCAAGCAACGATTTTTTTACTATCGCTCAAGGCTATCAACGGCTTGTCAGAATTCGCAAGCAGGTTCTCGAAAGGCGCAGTTAAACGGCCGCATGTCTGAAATTGGTCATGCACAAATAAAGATATACTACATAATTGCTAAAGAAAATAATAAATAAAATGATAAGCTCAGAGACAGATGACAATTAGAAAGAAATGAGAAAAGTGAAACCCATACATACAAATGCAACAACAACAACAACACAAAAATTGCATAGCGAAGTAAATAATCAAACGAGAAATGGCAAATTATGTGCGCAACAACAACAACAACCACAGCGATTATTTCAGAGGCAATTGTGAAAGAACACCCACTCAAAAACAAGCGTTTGCCATATTAACAACAACAGCGAGCGCCAATAACCGGTTAGCATTTTGTGTATGTGCGTGATCGCGCTCTCTATCTGTGCGTGTGTGTGTGTGTGTGTGGGTGAGTGCTCAAGAGACGGCAACACTTAACACACAAGCACAAAACGTGTTTCGTTTGCACCTACTAACACCTGGCCACACTCAGAGAGAGCGAGAGAGTGCGCTCTCTCTGGCGCTCTCACGATCGTGTGGCTGGCACGCTCTCACACTCAGCTGGCTTGAGTTGAAGTGCTCGCTCTGCGCCTGTGTTGGTGTTGGTGAGAGCCGCAGACAAGTGAGCACAGGTCCAGGTCCGCGCGCCGCTCGCAGAGCAATGGACTTTTAGTTATTCCGTGATCTTTTACCAATATTGTGCAGCGCACACGGCACGACGGCTGATCGCAGACTAGCAGCAGCAGCAGCTACAGCTACAGCAGCAACAGCAGCAGCAATAAATCCGCCCCTGGTTTTAATTTACACGTATTATACGCGTATTTATTTACGGAAGTGTCAAAAACGGAATCACAAAACTGTAGCAGAAATAGCTCGAAATTTCGAACAGTGCCTTTAAAACTTGTGACAAAAACGCCCACTACAAAAACATTTGTTTTGCAAAAGAAAAAACTGCGCGCGTGTGCGACGTCATTTGATCCACAGATCGATCAAGCGCTGGAAGTGTGTGCACCCCCCCAACCACCCACCACCACCCTTTGTGGTCCAGTGCCAGTGCTGCCAATTGGTTTGCTCTGTTTTTGTTGTTGCTGTTGTAGCTTGTGTATTTATGTTGGCTTTTTTTTCCAACGCTGTTTTTGCCGTTTGAAACGTCAAATTCGATTTTTATGACTTTTGAAAGCGTGACTAAGGCGTGATTTATGATGGCGTGTGGTTTTTAATATTCATGTGCAAAGTCAAGAGCCAAAAAGGCAGCCACAGCCACAAAGCGACCACTGCAGCCACTGGCCACAACCTGCGTAGGTGCGCCAAACAATAAAAAGCAACAATACAACAACAACAACAACAGCAGAAAGAAGCGTTGCATCTTTGTGCCCACGGGCCACGGCTGCTGCCCCGATATCCTGCTGTGTGTGTGCGTGGATCATTGGATCAGTGTTTTTTTTGGCACTTTTATGGACGCAGCGAAGCAATTGACTGTTGCTGCTGCAGCTGGCAAGCACGACAACAACAACAGCAGCAACAGCAACAACAACAACAACAACAGCAGCAGCAGCAGCAACAACACTATGCAAACGCATACAACAACAGAAGCGAGCACAGCAGAGAACTGCAACAAGTCACATGCGTTAGAAGCAGCAGCAACTATTGCAGCAACTATTGCAGTGGGCAGCAGCAGCAACAAAACCAACAGCAGCAACAACAAGCAAACGACAGGCGCCGAGCAGCAGCTGAAAAAGCCAGAGGCAGCAGCAGCGGGCAAAGCAGCGACAACAGCAACAGTTGCTGCTGGCAGCAAGTCGAGTGCCGCTGCAATGGCTGCTGCCACAGCAACAGCGGCGGCAGCCACCAACGATCTGGCAGCGGCTGCTGCCGTCGTGCTGTCGCTGCAGGGCACCATGGTCAGCAGCCTGCAGCAGGCCGCATTGCTGCCGGCAAATTCAGCGGCGGCGGCGGCGCTCAATTTGCAGGCGCTCGAATCCTATTTGGCGCTGCAGCGGCTAACAGGGAAATCGGATGTGTTTCGCTTCAGCAGCAACGGAAACAGCAATGGCAACAGCAACAACAACAACAGCAGCAGCAACAACAACAACAGCGATGCGGAGCAGAGTGCAACATTGCCGGCGCTCATTGACATAGCCAGCATTGAGCTCAAATCCAGCTGCTCCTCCAGCGCCTCGAGTGCCTCAACAGCGGTTGCTAGTTCGCCCAGCAGCAACAACAACACTAGCAACAGCAGCAACAGCAACCACAGCAACCACAGCAACCACAGCAACAACAACAGCAACAACAACAGCAGCGGCAGCAACAGCTCCTCAACCACATCGAAGTGCATTCCACCGCTGCCCTCGATTAGCACCGTTAGCGCCGCGGTGGCCGCTGCTGCTGCCGCTGCCGCCGCTGCGGCCAATCAGCAGGCGGCGCTGGACTGCGCCACCGCCGCCGAATTGGCGGCCGAATGCGATTTGCCGCTGCTCGACGGCGAGGACGCGCTGTCCTTTGAGGCCGGCGACTTGGACAGCAGCTACGGCAGCTTCATCTTCAATCCGGGCAGCTTCGGCGCCACGGAAGCGGACACCTCGCTCCACTCGCTGCAGGCCACCATGTACCAGGACAAGCTGAGCGTCATGAGCGAGGAGGCGGCAAACAGCTCCACGGCCGCTGCAGCAGCAGCAGCCGCTGCCCAGCGGTCCAAGAAGCAGTTCATCTGCAAGTTCTGCAATCGCCAGTTCACCAAGTCCTACAATCTGCTGATCCACGAACGCACCCACACGGACGAACGGCCCTACTCCTGCGACATCTGCGGCAAGGCCTTCAGGCGCCAGGACCATCTGAGGGACCACAGGTAAGCGTACAAAGCACAAAGCTTGACAAAACAAAAGCGAGATCGATACATATCGTTCAAAGTAGAAGACAAAGTTTAACTATTTGATAATTTGGCATTGTAATTTGTGCTTTCGTCACTAGATTGTTACCTCGTGTTCGATAAATCGATAAATTAAATCAGATCGATTTATATATATATCGATACATATCGTTCAAAGTAGTGTTCATATGTGTGTTTGTGTTTAAAAACGTAACTAAAACATTCATTTGAAACTCTCATATATTATCTCTAGTTAAGTTTAGGAAAACTCAACATTTTGAATAAAAATTTTATATGTTCTGATTAAATTTAGTTTAGTCTAGTTGGATTATTTAAAGCTTCTCTAATGTTTCTCCAACTTTCTCCTTTTCCCTCCCGTAACCAGGTACATCCACTCCAAGGAGAAGCCCTTCAAGTGCGCCGAATGCGGCAAGGGCTTCTGTCAGTCGCGCACTCTGGCAGTCCACAAGATTCTGCATATGGAGGAGTCGCCGCACAAGTGTCCCGTTTGCAATCGCTCCTTCAATCAGCGCTCGAACCTGAAGACACACCTGCTCACGCACACGGACATCAAGCCCTACAATTGCGCCTCCTGCGGCAAGGTGTTTCGGCGCAACTGTGATTTGCGGCGCCACAGTCTGACGCACAATCTGTCGGCAACGGGTGGCGTCGGTGGTGGCCTGGGCGATCTCTTTGGCGGCAGCAGCAGCAACGGTTCCACCTCCGACTTGGGCCTATCAATGGTGCTGCCCAGTCCAACAGCTGCCGGTGGAACCTCTGCCTCGTCCACCGCACGGGACTTGGTCGCCGTCAGCGATTAAAACCGTAATCCACCCTCCACGTTCCGGAAGGAGTTTCTCAATCTCATTTGCAGCTCTCAAGAATTCGAATCCCTCCACAATGTGTCTGATCTGTGTTGCTCGTACTCGTGGCCTCCAAGTTGCTTACAGCTAACAGCATTTAATTAAGTTTTAGTTTGTGACTAATTAACGGTTAAGCTAATGATATTTTAGCCGGTAGTTTATTGGATAGCTGAAACATAGGAATAGCCCGAAAGTTTGACTTTATTTGGTAATACTATTTAGTGTTAAGTAATTTGTGGACTTTTATCGTACTATCGAATAAATGAAATAGTTTAATACAAATACTAAAATCAAACGCTTTTTATTTGTGTGGGTGAAATATTTCGAACCTTTAAAGTGTACATAATCCTATAAACATAATAGAATAATCAATAAATCCTGGTCGACTATTTTTTAGAATCACCCTTTTTCATCTTTTTGGAAAAGAAAAACCTATTAACTATTTTGAAAATAGCTCTGGAAGGAAACGTAAGTCTTGAGATCAGATCATTAAAAAAAGAAATAAATCGTTTTTATATGTACAATATTATAATTATCCATGTAAGAATTTCTCTATATTCTAATTTAGCTGTTTCTGGCCTGCACAATTTCTAGTGTATTCTCAAGTGCTGCAAGTGCTTCCTGTATCCCGATCTGACCCCGTTTACATGGCACCCACCTCCAGTTCTCACATGTGTAGCTACACTATTTGCACAATTGTTACAAACTAGAAATCAAATATTTGTAGCGATGTTTATCGCTCGAGTGCCAACATGGGCAATTAATGTACCATTAAGGTGAACACCTCTCATTCCACCAAACAAGCCCTTGACAACAGAAATAACAGACGTGGCTGAGACAAAGCGACTACTCGTACTTTCCCACCAGTTTCTCGAGTGGCATCGCCCGTTATCTAGCTAGCCAAACAATGTTGAACAACCGAACGACATGGGACATTGTTGAGCAGGCGCTATCATTGCGCCGCCCACCCAAGTGGAGATGGAGACCGCGGTAAGAACCCAGAGCCTTTTGCAGAATTGTAGGCTGTACCAGGCAGGGCTCGAACCTCGAACCAGCTGCCAGCCATCTGGCCACAAAGTTAACAAAGTTTTATGATCGACTACAAAAAAAAAAAAAAGATGCGTTCAACTTGGCCAAGTTCAAAAGCGTATGCCGACCCCGAGCTAACCAGCTCTCCGTCTCTGTTTGGCGGCCATATCGCTGTCTCTTTCGGTTTGTCAATCGTTAAGCGGATCAATGTGAGGCCGCCTGGAACAGCGTAGTTGCATTTCCTGCGCCAGCTTCAACAAACCAATTACAATGATCAAACAACAATTATGGGGTACAACAGCTCTTGACCAGCTCCATCCTCACCAATGCCTGCTGTGGCAACAGTTAAACACAAACTGCGCACGCTGCTCTCTGCAAATATTTGCGCGGATATTGTTCTATTCAATGGAACAAGCACGGAACGAGACATGTCCCAGCAACACCAGCAACAACAACAACGACAACGACAACGTTTGGGCCATTAGCCAAAGAGCTGTGCAGACTCCAGAGCTGGAGCTGGAATTGGCCTTACCCTCTCTGCTCGGTTACAGTTTGAAGCAGCGTCTCTGCGAATTGCCGGCAATTTCACACTTTATGCGCGACGGCTTCATTTCCAACTCCAACTCCAACCAACAGCTTGTAGGTTCGAGCCAAAGCGGCCGGCGGCGCGTGCGGGCGAACGGATGTTTGAGCATTCAGCGCTAAACCTCTGCGACCGTTGCCCGTATATTGATGGGAAAATTATGAAATTCATTGTTTGTGTTTGACTAATAATTATGACAGCAAACGCATTGTCGTCATAAAGGCCTCGGGTCCGACTAGGTACTAGGAGTGAGCGCACTAAATTTCACTTTGAGGTTTCCGCAACGCCCCATTGACAATGTCAGCTTGCTCCCCGCTCGGACGCCACCGACTAACTCTAATAAGCCCATCACTAACCAGCAACAGCAACAGCACACCAGCAACAGCAGCAGCAGCAGTTCGATCTGCAGCAACAACTATAACTACAACAACAATGTTGTCTAGTGTCGAGGCGTGGCAACTTGTAGCTTATTTTTTGTTCATTTTTGGTTTGTTTCTTTGAAGTTGCTCGCAAGAGTTGAAAATATTTTCGTTGTGCTTGTGAAATTTTGTTGCGTTTCCCGGAACCAACGCAAAAAAGCGGAACGTTCTTGTTTTTGTTGTTGTTGCTGTTGTATTTGGGTTTTGGGTGAATGTGAATGTAAATGTCATGACGCTGACTATATGCCCCGTCTGGCCAGGTTTAGTCTGACCCGTCCCGGGCCAGTTAGTTGTCGGCACCATTTGCTTTATGATTTGATGTATGTGTGTCTGTGCCAGCAGAGGGAGGAGGAGGCCCCACCAACCCGTCAACAACCGACGACGGCACCTCAATAGGGAACAAATCCATGTTTGCACAGCGCAGATGTACGAAGGCCTCGCGATTTCGCGCCTCGGACCAAGTCCAGCCCAGAGACCGCCTTGCCCGTCTTCCGTTCCCGTTCCCCGTTTCCCTCTGCCCAACAAACAGCTTTTGAGCTTGACGCGTTACTGCGCCAACGTTTGACGAAACGTAAATTATGCGGCGTTCTTGTGCCTAATTAGGTGTCGTATCGTAAACGTTTTTATATATTGGAGGCACACACACACACACACACACACACACACCAACACCAACTCCAAAGGGCCAAGAGCCAAGTGACAACGTGTTAGCATCTTGTTCAGGCCACAAAGAAAATGTGGCAAGCTTTTAGTTATACGACTTGCTTAGTTATTGGGACTCTATGTGGGGTACTATGATCATGTGTGAACTTCAATCAAATTCATATAGATATCAATATTAATATCAATATAATTTCTCTAAACGATTTTGATTTTTTTCTAATACTTTTCTAGTTTATATATTCATTAAATAAAGAAAATTTTCTAAATATATATATATATATATAATCAACTATATATATTATATCAGGAATTTTAGCTCTTGATATTTTGAACAAAGTTGTATAAGAAAATTTTGCATTTAAATCATATAGCAAATTATGTTTTAATAGATATCAGTGTGATTTCTCTAAGCGAGGAGTAAACACGATTTTCATTTAATTTTAAAGCTTTTTTAGTGGCATCATAAATCTGATTTATTTAAGATTTCCTATATCGATACAACTGGGCTACTGGGACTTCTAGCTTCAATTGAGAATTCCCAAAAAATTCTATTTAATAAACTAAAAAATTTTATTTTATTTCCTACATTTTGAAGAACAAAGAGTGTTTAGTTGTTATATAGTGAAGAAGTTTTATAAAAAATTCAATATAGTATTTGCTTTAATACAAATCAACCAGAAAAGTTCTTAGAAGAATTTATGTCTCGTCTAGAAATCCATTTAATCGCAAAACAAAGTTATTAAAGCTATTGCAAATAGTACATTTAAATGCATAAATCACTTCACAGAAAAATTATCGGGTCCTTCTATCTATCGGATTGTCATTGGATCCTTCTAGAGGGATCCTCTGTTTCTGCAAGGCCTCAGATTATGCATTGAAAAACCCCTCTGAAATTCATTTAGCTTTCCGCTTTTCGTAGAGACGTAAGATAGACGTAGCAGAAAGCGGCTTCAAATCGGCCGCCGCCAAACGGCCATAAAGAACGTAGAGCACAATTTCTGGAACTGGGACGCAGCGATTGGCACGAGGTCGTCCGGAGAACAGAGAACAAGAAAAGCTGCCGAAACTCGTGCAAGTGAATAGATAGACATTGCTTACCCAGTGCCTCCAAGTGGTAATTAGATTTTATTGGATGGTGCGCGTTATGCCGACGGTAAAGATAGGTGGATTAGTGGGATGGGGAATGGGGAAGGGGGTAGATGGAAGGCCGAGCGGGTGTGTCACAGTCTTGACGGAATGGTAATACCTAGGCAAGTATGCTTGACAAACACACGCACACACGCATATCTGTACCTCCTAATGTATATGTATATATATGTATATGTATATACCCTATAACTGTTGCGCCTTGATGCAGCCGACTCGGTCGTTGGGTCGCGTATTTTTTTTTTTTTATGGCACTCGGGGCGCAAATGCAAACAAATGTTAAGCGAGTAAGTATTTCGAGCTGAGCTGAGAGCAGTACAATATATAATTGACAGGCAATGAGCTCTGCACATTTTGAATACTCTCCCTCTCTTTCTCCCACTCTCTCTCTCTCTCTCTCTCTCGCGATGTTGCTTGTCAGTATTTGCCCAGGGCTTGTTTGACAAGTTCGCGGCACGTAGCACGGAGCAGTCGCCGCAACGAGTTGTGTACGACACATAATCATCAAACATGCCAGAACAGAACAGAGCAGAACAGAGCCCACTGTACGTACTATGGAGAAGCTAACTAACCACACTCACACGGCAGATAGTGAGGAGCTTATCTCACACACACACACACTCACACACACACAAGAGAGTAGAGTATACGTATGTGTTATATGACTTTTCGGTGCTGATAAGAGCCCCGTTCAGAGCTCTGAGCTCCGTCTAATTGAGGGACGCGGACCCGGGCCCATGCGGTTAAATTAAAACGAAAATCATTTGCCAGCAGCAGCAGCAGCAACACCACCCAGCAGTGATACCACCCAACCACCAGCACCACCCCACCCCCCCTTGTTGGGGGAACTGAACTACCTCGGCGGCAGTCGGCATGATTAGAACCAAAAACAATCAAACAACACACACTTCAAAGGCATTTCGCCGTCAATTTGTCATTAACGTCATAATATAGTGACAAGATTGCTTTGCACGGATATCGTTGCTTTGACTCCCCTGCCCCCTCCCCGCCCCCTGTTCACCTTCTACCTCTTCGAGTATTTGTCAACAAATATAGAGTTAAGCGTCTGTCTACCCGGCCAAAGGTGTTGTAATAGCCGCCAACTCTTGTTGTTGTTGTCGCTGTTGTAAATTTCCGTCTCTCTTTTTTTCATACTTTGTGTTAATGCAATCTTCAAGTGAAAATGTCACATTTAAGAAATATTTTTTGTGTTTTTGGTTTAAGACTGGTCTACAAACTGAACTGTGTATTTAAGGATTAACAATGTGTGGGATTTTTTTTTTCAGTTTTTTATTTCGTTTTCCATGTGAATAGTCGGCCTGATTCTTTGGTGCTAGGCGCATATTTAGACAAGTGATTATTGGGCCATTAGTGAAATCTCTTTGGCTGTTGACATATAAACTTCCCTGACAACAGAGGTTCTTTTCCGTATAAAGTACTCGGGTTAAATGAAGCATTTGTAGAGCAGTTGCTGGAAATGTGAAAATACTTTCATTATTTAGCAAATAAATGTAGATAGGCTATACAAATTCTATACCTGCAATTGGCCTTTAATCCAAGCCGATTTTATTTAAATACAAAAAACTATGCTTATATAATTTTTAATGCTATCTAAAAATAATAAAATGAACATTTTCAAAATTTTGTTTTTAAAAAATTATTTTCTTTACATAACTTGACTTCAAAGTAAAAAATCAGATTTCCATTTAAGATATGCAAAACTCGGTTGTTTAAGCTTGAGATTTGTTGACGCCCACGAGGCAGAGATAGCGATAACACACCCCTTACAATGATATAAGAGATCATAACGTAAGGAAACAGAAAATTTGCAATAAGCGATACACGATGAACGATAAACGATAAACGGCAATCAAAACGAACTTGAAGCATTTAACGCGCCCATTGTTGATTCAATTATCGCAGCATGGTTGCCACTGCCCGAAGGGCTGAACAACCACCCCTGAAACGTTTGGACTAACCCTCGCCCAGCAGGCCCATTAGCGGCAAATGTTTCGCATGTAATCTACACCATGCCACGCCTACCGAATTTCCAACCACCGAGTCACCAAATGACATCCATCGAGGCTGAAGCCCTCCAAAAGTGGGCACAAATTATTAAGCTAATAAACAACAAAAACAAGGCGAGAATTTGTGACCCGTTTCCCCGAGTTCGGAATAACGGGTGCTGATAACCGTGAAATATATGTATCTATGTGGCCCATTGTCCTGGGCCACTCGACATTGAAGAACGGGCCCGTTAACTGTCAACGGCAGCGGCTGCTTAGGTAAGGGATATATTGCTGGTTATATGCATCGCTGATCTTTCGCACACTTCATGGGCTTACATAACAGTAATTGAGTCGACAAATGGGCATCTGTTCGGTTTTAAGGAACTCTCTAAAAACGGGGGGACTACTTAGCCCGGTTCTGTGATCTGTGATCTGTGTGCCTCGGCTTATCGCTCGTCTGCATCGGCTTAGCTCCGTTTGATTTTGACGCATTCGGTATTGGAATCTGCTATCTGGTTCTGTATCTGTATCTGTATCTGTATAAATGTATCTGCATCTGTATTTGTTATTAGGTGTCGTAATCGTTGACATAGCTCAACCTAATTAGGCATAAATTGAGCGCCATAATGTCACAACTGTCGGCTTAACTATGCTAACTGAGGGGGGAGCAAACGAATGGAGAATGGAATGGAGATGGAGCCAAATCAATTGACAAATGAGCATGTGATGTGTCACAGCGAAATTGAAAAGAGAGTTGGCTAAGTGATTTTGATGGAAACAACAATAAAATACGACTGGCGACTGTCACAGGTAAACGTTGAAAGAATGTTATTGAATGTACAGTAAATTCCCCCATGAAGGGATAATTCCAAGTTCTTGGAAATTAATTATATATTCTGCTCTCATCAGTTTTATCATTGTATTTATTTGATTTCCATATTATTAAACTCGTTCAGCAAGTGAGAATAGTATATTGGGTTTGTAAACATTTTTCGCCGATATTGAAGGTATTTTAAACTCTCATAACTTTGTCGATTTTCATTTTTATTTTAGATCATAGGTTTATTTGACATGAAGAACATTTTGTGTTTAAGTTTTTCTATTATTGTTTTTAAATAATTATTATTATTCTCATTTCTTAGTATCTTCGATGATATAATACTTGTCCTTTTAAAATATGTTACTCTATCGAAATTCATGACTAAGTCCATTTAGGCCATCAGCTACCTACAAATAAAAAAGCAAGGCTCAAATCAAGTCAACACGAGCAACAAAATTAATTTGTTAGGTGCGCGAAGCGTGAAAGATGTTGTAGTTGGAGGGGGCTACCTCTATAAGTCGAGGGCCTCGACTAAGCCACAGAACCACTTTTTGTCCTAACTGATTGATGATGCAAACACGCGCCTTCTTTGTACTAATAAATTCTGAGCAAATTCAGACAAATTCAAGAGGTGAACAAAATGAAAGAAATTCCTGCACCAGAGATAAGAGCTCATACCAAAAAACAAAAAAAATCGAAATAAAAAATAAATAAATAAGAAGAAAAGAAGTCAAGAAAAGAAGTGTGGAAAAGAATAATCACTAATGTATGGATGAGTGTGTATGTGTGTGTGTGTATGTCCGTGTGTGGATGCTTCTTCCGGTTGGTCAGTTTGTAGACAAGGAACCCCGGCAACACTCAGTTGAGAGTTGCAGCCAGAAATAAGAGTCTAGCATAATAATTTTGTTGCTTCTTCCTCTTCTGCTTCTTCTGATTGTTGAACGTAAACAAATTAGAAATCAAAAATTGACCACAGAGTGTGGCAGCAGCGTTTTGACTCTGTTTACTTAAGGTTGATAACAATGTTGAAACAATAAACATTTTTCTCGCACCACCGAACACACAAATCCACTTAGCCACGCGCTTCACCAAAAGAAAGGGCGACCACCCGAAACGATGCTGCAAGAGATGGGAGATGGGAGATGGAAGATGGGATATTGGTGGATCCGGGGACATATCATCAAGTGCTTTGCTGCTGGCGTCATATAGCCAAGGCAATTTATTGATGAGTTTATTGCAACAACTCGGCCCTGAGTCCCTTCAGATTCAGCTTCGGTCTGATGATGTCGATGATGTCTATGTCGTCGCAGTTATCTGCCTGATATGAGTTGATTCTTTGTGTGGTTTTGGGCACTTTTTTTTTGAGGAGGGGGTGTGGGGGGACAATTTGTAAATTTGGTTTTATGACAACGCGCGCGCTCCACCACGTAAAATAAAACCGATCGTCTGTTGGCTCCGCACAGCAGATCTTCGAAAAGTATGAGGGGAGCTGAAAAAAATGCTAATTTAAAAAATTACGAGTTTCGTTCGGTTTTTGGTCACACCTTAAAAATGCTCGACGACGTGGTTGAGTTTCAGTTTTGGCCGCACTCTCCACAGATCCGCTGCGGGATCCGCTGGCTGTTGGCATCTGTCGCCGTCGTCGGCGTATTCGGTAGGTACAGCTCTAACTGTAATTTATCGTTAGACAAGACAAGCGGCAAGCTGCTGAAGCTGAGGAGGTAGCTCTGGCTCATCCGATATGATACTATTTATAACGATTATTTACGACATGCCAAAAAAAACTTTGAATGCTTTGTTTTCTTTCATTTGTATTTGGTTATAAAAGCACCAAACAAACCAAAAAACAAAAACAACAGAAATTATGATTATATCTTAGAGTTATAGGTGCTATGCTACGAACTGAGCGCAGATGAGACTCGTTTGACTTATGAAGTTGTTGCCGTTAGTTGGCATTAAATATAAGATGTATTTATAGCTTGTCTCGGCCAGCTGAATTTAATGTCCCGAAAATTGGTTTGAATTGGCAATGAATGTTAATCATTGAACACGAACACCATTCGAAATTCTAAATCCAAATATCGAATACCGAAATCAAAAGCACGTTCGACCTCTAAAAATCACTTAATTTATCGCAAGTGACTAAAGTGATTTTCTACTACCTATTCTTGGGGAGTAATTAAGAACAGGTTAATATCAGCTTCTACTAAAACATCAAATGTATTTCAAGTGTCTGGAAAATATACTTTTAGAAATTAACTTAAACATTTATATACACATATATCCTTAGCATGTTTAAGCATTTTATTTTCCTTAAAGTTCTTTTTAAATTTTTGGTGTTTTTGTACACTTGTTCTTTGACAAATGTTAACAATTTCCGCTTGGAATTTGTGAATCGCAGACGTGCAAATATATCGTTAAATTTGGCTAATAAATTGTTGTCAACAGTTTTACAAATGCCACTGTTGGTGGCATTTATTTAAATTCACCAAAATAAATGTTTATGTGATTATTAAATATACAAAAATATATAAATTAAAATAGAAACAAAATTGTATAAATGTACGTAAATAATTGATTTGGTAAAATCCATTTGACCATCGTATATTTAAAAGTTAATAAATATCATTCCATTGAAAAACAAAGCGATTGGAAAGAGCAGCAGTTAATAAGAATAGCAAGCAAGAACAATTAATTTTATTTTTGTTTATAATATATTTTATAGAAAAATATAAATTAAGTTTTTTTGCTAAAGATAATAATTTAATATTATTAAGACTGAATTATAAATATTATTATATTATGTTATTTTTTTTTTAATACCTTTCTCAAATTTTAGTTTAAGTGTATATGACTTGATCTCAGTGTATATGACTTGATCTTAGAGCATATGTCAGACTTAGCTCTTTAGGTTTGATCCTTCATGGCAGTCATCAAAAATGAAGTCATTATGCAGAACGACCCATAGAAAAAACTTGTAGCAAAAAAAAAACGTCAAACGTCATAAACTGTTCTCAAATATGATTTGATGTCGTTCGCAGCATAGTTTCTTGTGTGTATGAGTGTGTGTGTGTGTGTGTAGAGTTCAACAATGTTGCGCCATTCATGGCGTAGAGTTGGGGGGGGGCCCATCGAGTTCGAGTCAAGACCCCGTCGGATAGGCGGCGCTGAGTAGGTGAGTGAGTGTTAAAGGCAAATAATTTTAACTGCAGTCCAAAGCGGTCGGTTGTCGTCTCTAGTTTTCGTTGTTGTTGTTTTGTCTTTTGCCGAAAATATGATTTAACTAAATTATTACCCGGAGCACACCTTAAAGTAATACAAAGGCAACGAACCACAACAACAGCAACAACAATAAAGGAAACGCTTAATTTTGCATTGTCTTTTGAGCCCGAAAAAATAAGAAAAAAACAAAAATGAAGCGAACTCTTAAAATGAATGCATGGGGCGCTTGCTCGAGAGTTAGCTCCATGGATGCACCTTAAGCAACATCAACTTGAGGCCAACTTGAGGGTACAGCGGACAGGGCAGAGCCCAGCATGGCACAGACACACACACAAACACACACACACACAGACACACGGAGTCGCAGTCATCATCATAGTTGGTGCTTTGGCTTTGGCTACAGCTGTGGATGTGCTCGTGGGTGGGTATCATACATTTGAGTAGAACGCCTCTATTCGACGTGCTCATGAGTGAAGCACTGTATGGTTTAAGGGGGAGGGGAGGGGTAGGGGGTGCGGAGCTGGCACCGCTCGCTGGGTCGTCGCCGGGTCTTGAAGTTGTGGAGCGAACGCATCAGCATCACAATGTGCCATCAATAAGTGGTAACAGCGTGTGTTGTTGTTGTTGTTGCCAAGTTCGTTCGTGAGCGAACGTCCATCAATGTGGGCACTGTTGTTGTTGTTGTTGTTGCTGTTGTTGTTGTTGTCGTTGCGACGACGATCATAACTTGAAGTTCAATCGCAATGCCGCGGGCCATTTGCCGAGCCTTAGTGGCAAAGCCAAAGCCCCCAAAAGCAGCCACAGTCGCATCCACAGCACACGGCACAGCAACGGCAATGAGGATGAGGCCATGAGGTACGAGAATCAATCGCCCACGTTTATGAATTGCTGCGGCGCCGCTTCAGTCCAACTGCAAACTGGCGAGCGGCCGCCACCAGCAACGTGCAACATTTTAGCCAACGTCTGCCTCGCAACCACAAAACGTCGCCACTTGCGCCTCATAAAATCAAAAGAAAAGAAACCAAAAAAAAAAAAAAAAAACTAAAACCCAAAGCCAAATCCAAAATAAGGGCTAGGCACACGCGCCGCCTGTAAATGTGGTAAAGAGCCAGCGCCGAGTTTTCCCTTTGACTGCGCCTGCAGCTCATGAGTTGCAGCCATGGCGGCAAGCTCATGGGTTATGCCCCAGTCTCAGTCTCAGTCAAAGTCCCCAGTCCCAGTCCCAGCCCAAGCCCAAGCCCAATGCACATTTGCCCTGCGCCACCTACGCCGTTTGACTGCGTCCATTTGGCGGCGTCTTCTTCTTCTTCTTCAGCTTCTTCTTCTTCGTCTTTGCATGCGACAAATATTTCAACACAGACTTGGACGATTCTAATAGACCGATTTGTCAGGGATCAGATTACATGCCTGCTAACGCCCACATCCGGTGGAAACTTGGACGCTGCAACATGGAGCCGGAGCTGGAGATCGAGATCGAGATCGAAACCGAGGCCAACACTTTATTGAATGAATCTTGATATCACTGAATGAACATATCTTAGAAAATATTTTATGAATATCAAGTTCGCACAGGTGTAAACTATTTAAATGGATAATTAAAAGTCAAGAGTTGAAAATGGTTGCAAATTAAAGCGAATATTTGCAATATACAGCATGAATATGATTACGGTCTACTCTCTAATAATTTTATTTATTTTTATTCACAATGTCCAAAATTTTGTTACCAGATATTTTCCGAAGTTAAAGATTAAGATTCATCCTTAAGATAGGTTTCTACTATTTTAGTTTCTTATCGAATTGTATTACAAGTTTTTATATTATATTACTTTTTCTATTACTATTATTGATGTTTTTGATAATTTTAATTAATTTAAATATTTGATAAAAATTTAACTTTTTTCGTAAACTATTGCTGCCATCTTTAAATTTTTAAGTATATATGTGAAAATACCAATTTTATGCAATTTATAGCAGAAAGTTGGCAACAACGTTTTCAACTTGGCCATTGGCTATGCGCCCCGCAGTTAGCCACTTGCCACAGTTTGGAGCTTGTCGCTCGGTTGCATGTTTCATTGTTTATGGTTAATCTTTATCAATTTAAAGAAATATCTTTGTTTCGACATTTGCACATAAACAGCGTTAAGCTTTGATTTCAGATTTCCACCGAGTCGCCGAACACGCCACAGTGGCGTCTCCAACGGAAGCAAAACCACGGGGGGTGGGCGTGGCAGCTGGCCGATAGTCTCGGATTCGGCGCCCGAGCAGGGACACCTCGGACACGGCTGCCCGACGACAAGAAGCACCAAAAACAACAAAAAAGCACAATTTTAATGAGAATATATTTTGTGAGGCAGGCAAATGACAGGCCAGGGGCCAAGGCCCCAAACTTGGACACACATTGTTCGGCAGCTGAAACAATATTCCGTGAATTATGAAATGTAGGAGGGAATCCTTAACGAACTGGTCCCCATGCGTATATATATACGAAAATGTCGTTCACACAGCTGGAAATGCTCTCTCGTTGGGATCTCCAAGCCCCCGCTGTTGTGCGATGACTACTACCAGGCAACTACTACTACTACTGTGTCCGACCCGGGCCCCCAATCGTGGCCAGCTTTTATATGCCCATCAATAAAAATAAATCAAAGCGCATTTTTAGAAACCAAAACCTAAGGTCATAACATTTTTGTCTTGTGTGGGATCCATAGAGGAGAAGGAAATCGCTTTGGCACATGCATATATATAAATGTATATATATATATGGAAATTAAAAGATGTCTGGCCAGGCACTACACAGTCACAATTGGCACTTGGGCTTGTTATCCTTGGCTCATTGGCAAAAACAAACATTCATTCACATATGCCAAACATCGCTACCGGATTAAAGTATATATATATGCATATATTTATATGATGCCAACTGTGACAGTGACTGAGTCCCAGTTGCAGACTCCGATTCAGGACGGAGCTTAGCTCACACACCACTTGGCACTCTCGGGTGTCTTGTTAACATATCAACATCATGTCGCACTCGCACAACAACTGCCCACAGTTTCGGTTTCGGTTTTTGGTTTGGGCATCCCTCTACCTCACTTACTCTCTCTCTTTCTGACACGTCGCCTTTTTATGATTATTATTATTTTTTTACCGCTGTGGCATTTTAACGCCACAATCCACAAGGCGCCTGCCTGCCTGTTTACTTTTCGGGCATTATGGCCTCAACAGCTAATTGGGAATTATTTTTATGCATGAATTGTGTGAAGAAATTGGTAATCATTTGTTCAACTCCACGCCGCAGTCTCAGTTGCTGCTGGACTTATGCCGAATTCGGAATGAGCGTTTCCATTGAAAAGTGACGAAAGCGTCACCATCAGCAATGGATTACTAGATTTTTCATTCCCTTGAATGACAAAACAAAGATTTTGTGGCTTTATAAGAAAAAATATTCACTTTAGTTAAAATACGTTTTACAAGACATATATTTTATTCCTTTACAATTCTCAGTATTAAATAAGAATATTTTAATTTATTATTATATTATTTGCAATAACTTTTATTACATTTCTTATCAAGCAAAATTATTAATTTTAGTAAAAATACTAATTACAATACATCTAATTTATTCTATTATAATTTTTAGTTAAAAGCAAAAATTTATTAATTTTGAACTTTTTAAGCATCTAAGCGCATAGTCTTATTTAAGACTTCCTAAAAAGGTATTTCTATGGTATTTCTATACAATATATAAGAGATAAATGTTTGGAATTGAAGTACTATATTATAGTCAATAAATAATTTGTATACATTTGTTTTTTTTTTTTTTATTTCAGTTATTAGTTTTTCATTACAGCTTTTCTTTATTTTATTCTAACAACTTTTTTTTTTAATTAACACCTTAATCATTGAAATCATTACAGAGCTTTTCTTAAACTCTAAAAATTAAATATGAATTTTTTTAAATAGGCAATTTAAAGTGAACATATACATAATAGAGAATCAACTCGTCAGAAGTTCACATATCGATCAAGCAGATCATTAGTCATTAGATGACTGTCCTCATCATTAGCCAATATCCGCTTCCGTGATCTTCACCGCAATTCTCACACATGCCGCACAATGGTAAACCACAAGAAATCAAATCGCCGGAACTACGATCTATTCGAATTTCAATAAGCTCAGCTCGCTCAGCAGACATTGTTGTAAAGTACAAATTAATATTTCGCATTAGCGGTGCAGCGAGAGCCACAGTGAAGCCCCAAGCAAGCAGACAATGGCAGTGAATAAAGGTGACAAAGTCGAAGTCAGTCAGGGCCAATGTCAGCGGCGTGTTGCGTGGGATTGCAGCAGCATCAGCATCAGCATCAGTTGCAGGCCAAAGAAAAGGCTGGGAACGCTGGGAAACAGGGAAACTGGGAAACTCGGCGACTGCATTGAGCCATTAAGACAAATGGCCAAGCATTCAAAGCAAGGCAAATGGCAAGAGGCAAACAAAGCAAAGCTTCGACTGACAAATGAGGCGGCTCAAAAGGCAGAGGCGCGCAGACAATGTGTTGACACGCTTTTGAGCCAGATCAGGCCGAGCCGCAGGCGACGCGTATCTTACGGATACAGATACCAATTTGTCAGCAGAACAAATAGCGCGCGTACGTGAGCGAGCAAAGCGTGTACGTGAACTGGGTGACAGACTCCAACAGTCGCTGATAATGATAATAACAATGATGATGATAATGATGATGATGATGTGGCTTAAATGATGATCATTGTGATTGTGTGGTAACTATTGATCTCGCATTTGTCTAGCTGAAAAATCTTTGGCTAGCTGATGCGACACATCGATACGATTTCGATCTTGATCTTGATATACAGTTCGGCGCCTCTTTGATGGCACTGCCAACAAATTCCTGGCTGGCCAGGCTAAGCTACACGACACCACGGGCAACAGCACCGACCTCAATGTGCGCTGAATTGTGTAAACAAGCTGACTCCAAACATACCCAACATCATCAATTTCATTCCGACTCTGTCTCTGTCTCTGTCTCGCTGTCTCTCTGTCTTTCTCTCTTATTGGAAATTATCATAGCAGAGCATCTGAGTTATGCCCTCAGCTCGTGGTTGTTGTTGTCCTGCCGATAATCAGACGCGCTTGGTGGCTCCTGGCCAGCTTTGAGCCAGGTTCCAAGTTCCATTCCCCCCGCGGCGGCAACGCTGTTGGAATATTTCAGGCGAAAATCGCCCGGACTCGAGTTCGCGAGATTCGAGAATCGAGAATCGCGCGGTATCGATTGAGACTCTCAGCTCACAGCCGAATGGGTGCAAAATCTTTGCCTTGTGGCTGCGGCCTTTCAACAAATTGACTCGACGATAATTGAAACTGACATGTGACTAATCTGCACAGAGTATCCCCAGCTCTCCAGCAATATTCAAACTGGTTGCCACCAATATTCACCCCACCACTCCGACCCCCCTCCTGGCCACGGGTGACAATCGGGCACTGTACTTTGCGCCATAAATTTCGACTGTTTCTCAAGTGGCCGGCCGGCTACTTTGTTGTACATATTGATATATATTGTATACAACACATATATAGATACTTGTGTATGGTCTGACTGTTGCCTAACATGCGGGTCTGTGCGTCTGTGGAGCTTGCTCTGTGTGGGTGGCTCAGCGGCGTTATAGAAAATGTTACTTTTGATTATTATTTATGCGACATGATGAAGCCAAGCCGATCGATGGCAATGCGTGCGTGCCCACAAATATTGCGACAACAACAACAACTCAAACAACAACACAATTTGTGCCAAATCATAATAGAGCTATGATTACGTATTACTGGAACAGATGTGGGTGGTAATACCCAGAGAAAGTGTAAGTGTGTATTTAGAGAAAAAGAAAAAGAAAGAGAGAGAAAGAGAGCAATAGTTAAAGTAGCTGGATTAACTTAATTATTGGTAACATCATTAAATAATAGTGATGATTTCTAAGTAAATGTTTTTTTTTTTATTGTTCAAATTCATAACAGACAGATCTTGAACAGCCCTAATATATATGCATATTTATAACGACAACCTTAACATAGGCCCAGTCCCGTAGGAAAGTTTGCGGCCAACCCCAACACGTTTCGCATTATCGGTTTATCGGGCTACATAACAATATGGGCATCATTAAATTGTCAAAATCTATAAGTGTTTCATCCTAAATCGAACGGCGTCTATAAAGCAATCGAGATACGAAACGGTAAACAAAAGCAAGAGTGCAAATAATAACGGCAAGAAGTAAAAATAAATGTATTTTAGTCAAAAATGCTCAGCCACACGCTACCCTGTACTCTGAGAAATTGTTTAGTGTTCCATATGAAATATAATTTTTATAGTCTATATTAATAGTGCTTAGACAGATAAAAGTCCTAATAACAGAACAAAAAACCAAAAATATAAAGAAATAAATATAATAGAATCATGTTTTTTTTCCAGAAGTTCTCCCCAAAAATCAAATAATTAAGATTTGCAATATTATAATCTTTTATATGATATAGCAATTTGAAATCTAATTTTTTAGCGAAACATCAAAGTAAAATTTACTAAAATTTAAAAATTGCATAGGTAAGCCACAAATGACATTAATTTAATTTTAACCTTATTTTACTTAATTTGTATAAATATAAAAGTTCTGCCTAGAACAGACATATATATTCTTGCTTTTTTCCAATGGGCATTAAGTATAGAAAAAAATATTGTGGAATTTGAATTCCAGTAGTTTGTGCATGTGCCGATAAATGATAATCAATAGAGAAGTTTAGATTTTGGTATTGCCCAAAGTTGCGGCGCCGCCCACAACCCACAACCCACAAATACGGACTAGCGATAAGGTTCGTAAGGTTCGTATCTGGGCGATATCGGGAGGGGGCGCTCGGAAGCACGTCACATATTTGGCACACTTATCGACTTCAACGTTTTCTGACCGATAATGGGCGCTTAATTAGCAGGGCCTAATTGCTGGCCGAATAGGACAGACAGTCGAGACAAAGTCGGGAATGTGGCGACAATTTTATTTTTATTTTATTTCAGAAAGTTGATTTTTTCTTTTCTTTTTGCTTTTGGTTTTGTTCTTTGTGATAGCAACGAGCGCCATAAATTCAAGACTCGCTGCATGGAGACAAATTTTTGAAAATACTTTTACTTGTTGTTGTTGATGTTTTTTGGTTTTGGTTTTGGCAAAGGAACGCCACCATAAAGATAAACTCTAACATGCTTTATACATCATTAAACATTCCTGCACAGCCGCCAATTTCAGTTTTTTATTGGTGGACCCAGACGCAGGTTTCCCCCGCCGGAATGAGCTGGACTGAGAACTGAACCGAGATGGGCTGATGATGTTTCGCTAGGGGCGCGAGCATTCGGTGATTTATATTTGACAGAGTTGCGGTATTTGATTCTGATTCGAATTCGTGTTCGTGTTTCTGTTTGTTGGGTTCGAGCCTCGGTGGGGTACGTGGTGCCTTCTGACTTTTATATGCACCCACTTTTATCGTTAAAGTGGCGTGCCAAAGCTACACGAGACTCGATAAATGTCACTGATATTTAATTAAGTCTGGTCCGCACATGGAAGGCGCTCAAATAAATAATATAGCGATACCCAGCAGCTGAGCAGTCACAAAGGGTATACTTCATTTGTGTTGCGATTAATTATAATTTTCAATTAATTAATTCTGATTTTAATTTGTGATACAATATTAATATATTAAATTTAAAGTGAAGAATTAAGATTTTAATATTTCTAACTGTCTAGTCAGGCATACCATAAGCACCTATACAGAGAAACAAAGTGCAGTTAACTACATTTCGGATCGCCAGAGGGCGCCTAACACTTTTTTTTTTTGTTAACCCTAAATAATTGGCGATACCACAAAAACAAAAAAGTTATCTGCTTGCATTCCAAACTCTGACTCAACGCCAATAAAACCGCGTAATTTACAACACTGGCAAAATGAAGAGTATCTGAAAAATCTGCGCTACCGCTGCACGCGCCATAAATATGTGTTAAGTAGGGGCAACCGCATAACTTATATCGAAAACTTGTGTTTATAACAATTTAATTTTGCTTTTTTGTTTCAACTGGTCTAAAAACGAGCCCAGAAACGAATCGTCGCTTATCCCAAAAGATTGTCGCGTGTCGGAGACAAGGCGAACTGAGGATCGAACAACGACAACAACAACAACAACAACAATAACAACGACAGCATGGTGGACAGACAAGGCGTCGCAAAACTCAGACAAGAGCACTGCTAATGGGAATACTATGTAAACGGATGTTTTAATGTCCAAAAAGTAAACTGCGAAAATGCGCAACAGCAACTTAAAAAAATCGCTCCGCACTCAACGCGACTCGGTTTTGGTTCGGTTCAACTGGGCTCCACTTGGTTGCGATGCGATCCGATGCGATTCGATGCGATTCGATCGATCGCCAACAACAAGAAAGTGTACATTATAAACACCTACGAGTTGTTGTTGTTGCTGCTGTTGTTGTTGTTGTTGTTGTTATTGTATGGCCAGATACACAAGTTTCGATATGCCGCCACCATTGAAAATGCGTACAAATTGCCGAGAAAAGTGGTGACAAGCTTTCAAGATGTAAAACGATCAAAAAAACAACAAACAACAAAAAAAAAAAAAAAACATGCGACAAAAATGAAACAAAGTAAATGGATGAATGAAGTTCCACACTGGAATTGTGCGAGCAAAGTGATCACAGTGATCGATATACGAGCTGCAAGAAATGCCATAAATTTACCAATATATTGATGCAAACTTGTCGAAATTCACAATTTAAGAGATAATGTATCTATATGGTACTATGAACATATGTCAATTATCTATATTAGTAATCATATTTAACTCATATATGTTATATCAATTTAAGTTAGATTTATAATATTCCAAACTTAACACAGTTTAATTAACTTTTCTTGTTTTTTGGATGAATTTTGTTCACAAATAGTTCACATTCTTTAAACTTGCTATTTCATCATGAATATCCTATGCGATCTTATCTTATCTGATCCCATTTTGATATTTTGCATCTCTCTCTGTGTTTGCCAACCAAATGATCACCTTCATCACCATTAAAGACAACAGGGGCAGCCAAAATGTCGTCCTACAAATTAACAAAAATTCCAACAATTTCTGCCTGTTTCCACTCGACATGCCTCCTTAACCTTTTTGCAAGTGTATCTGTGTGTATGTGTGTGTGTGTTTGTGTGCGTGTAAAAAGTTTTCTGCCACATGGATTCAATCATTTCGGGCTGCTATCAACAATAAACTATCCATCTCTGTCTCTCACGCATTGTGTGTCTTCCCTGTCTCACGCACTTTGTTTAAGTTATAAAGTATAAATTGGTTTGGGCTTGAGCAGCACTTGAATGCGCTACACTCAAAACTGTGAAATTGTATGTAAATGTAAAATCAAGAAAAGGTGATTTCCATTCAAAAATCCCAAAAATAAAAAATCATATTTGAAGCAGTTCAAAAATATTTCAACATAATCTTGAAAAACATAATAATTAATAAAAAAAATTTTGGCAGAATGCAGTTTTTCATTAGTGGTTTATATGTTTAAAACCAGATTTTAAATTTAAAAACTTGAAATATATTTTTTGATGAAAATACTCATAAGATAAATATAATTTTTTTTTTTGTAATATCTACTTTTGGTAGATCAAAATATATCAACCATAATAGATATAAATTGGTGCATTGTTATTTTAAATCAGAACTTACTCGATAACGTGGCCAATCGAAATAACGCTAATCCGATACGAAGGAGCCAAGCGAGCAACGAACCGATCAGCCGATCAGCCGAGCCTGATACGAGCTTGGGCCTCGAACAGGGAAGCAAAATGGAGCTGCATGTCTGGATTGTGTGGACTGTGTGGATTGTTGTCTGGGCCCGCGCCCATTCATGTCATCAAGCGTGGTAAAACATGCAACGTGCCATTAGCCCGACGGGCGGATGGACTGAGAAACAGACGGACAGACAGACAGACAGACACAGCTGACCAACCGACCGACAGAGTGACCAAGCGAGCAACTGGAACGCCTGGCAAAATCGAATTCCTTGTTAGATGCATTCCGACAAGTTGTTTCCTGACACCTCTGGAAAATACACTCATAAGCAGCGAGCTGCCTGCTTTCTAGGTGTTGCCAGCGACTTTACGACAACGGACCCCAACTGGATGTGGTCGAGTAGCTGGCGGCGATAGCTTGACAAGAGTTTATGAAACGAGCCACAGCCGCTGCCTTTTTTTTTTCTTCTTATTTTTCTTTTCTTTTTATATGGGCGACAAGAGTTGACAAGCAGGCGAAACGTCTGAGAAACGGGGCAGCGGGGGCTAACTGGAGGCCGGTTAGTGAATCACAATGCGAATGGGGGCTACTCTCCTGGTTGTTGTTGTTGTTGTCGTCGGGACTGCTGAATTAATTATGAAACTTAAGCGCAGCGCTGGGTTTTTGCAATTTATTTTAATCGCACATTGCTAGGCACATTTATAATCGATTAGCCGTGGATGCCCCTCTATCTCTATCTCTCTCTCTTACTATTTCTCTCTCTATCTGTGAGGGGGTCTATGAAATGTGTGTCAATTGGCATCGTAAATTCCCGAGCTGCTTACCATTTGTTGGCTTTATGTTAATTTTCATTAGGTTAGTCAGCCACTTCTATCTCTTTCTCTATCTGTCTGTCTCTGTCTCTATTTGAGTCGCAGTTTGTTGTCGCCTGCTGAACGCATTTTAATTGCAGGCTTTGGAGCATTATCAGATGATCCGGCTGACAACGGCTACCGGCTGCCTGGGAACTGGTACCCGGACTGGGGCTTGGACTGTCTGCCTAATTAGCCATTGATTTGTCCGTTTAAATATGGAAATTTTCATTAAGCGGCATGACTAATCGAATTCGATTCGAAATGGGTCAAATCCAGCTGCTGTATTCATAATTCGTATAAAGAAATGGAAAGGGGAACACACAAAAGAAACATAAACAATAACATAACTAATGCATCTAAAGAAATAAAACATATTTGTTTTCTAGTTTCTAACCCATGTATATAATTATGAACTAGATATAAGTGATATAAGGCATACGGCTGGGATAAGCACTATTTACTCTAGATAAAACGGACTAATAAAAAACTCATTAGGCTTAGTGCCAGCTAAAATTGATTAATAAATGATAAATGATTAAACTGATAAAAATAGTGCTCTGATAAACGCTGGATTACATTGATTACAGTGACACATATGCCATAAAGATGATCAAATTAAAATGAAATTAATTTAAACACAAAAAGTTATTTACCTTATTTTCCTTCAATTGTTTCATAAATATAATATAATACTATTAAACATGTATTAGTATATTTAACTATAAATAAATAAAATTCAGAATCATCATCATATACAAAAAAAAGTTTTATGGCAGCTATTTTTTCTAAAAATATCAAAATAAAATTCCAAATCATCATCATATTCAAAAATGCATTTATTTATGCATTTGTGCCTACATTTTGGGTTCAAAGGTTTTAGATCTAGTATTTCCTTCGAGTCTTTCAAATCTCTCCCGTTCCCACCCATTCCCCATAGCATTCACTACAGTTAGACAAAACCCACTCGAAGCAATTCCCAGTTCGCTGCTAATTAATAATAGAGCTGACCAAAATAATGATAACACTTGCCACCGTGCATAGCTCCAAGGTTGTTGTTGTTGCTGTTGTTGTTGTTGCTGCTGACCCACCCAAACACATTTAATCATAACTTTGTTGTGAACAAACTCTGGATATTTCGCTGTGTGGCACTGTGCGGAGTCCGTGTGTCCGATTCCCAGAAATCAATCAGACAACAGGCGGCGGCGGCGGCGGCAGAGTCCGCGCTTTCAGTAGCTTGGCAAACGGTTAGTCGGTACCCCGATCCCCCTCCCCCGCTACCATTCAGCCGGCTGACCGCTGACCAGTCATAAGTTGTCTGGCATTTCGGGGCGCTGCCTGAATAAACGCATAAATCCGAAAGCCACAAATTGTAACATTGGCTGTAATAAATGCCGCGATACGCCCACCATTTGCTCGGCAGCAGAAGCGGCGGCAGACGACGCTAATCGAGAGCGAGCCCAGAAAGCAGAGCCCGGTTTTGGAATTTCGACAGTTGTTGTTCTTGTTGTTGTTTTCTCATTTTCATTTTAGCCCTGAGCCTTTGAAAATTCACACGGCTAAACACAAAATAAACAAAATGTTGCAGCAGGCAGGCAGGATCGTACCCCGTTGTCCAGACCATATTGTCTTAATGTGCAGCGCCCCCCTCCCTCCCCCATCCGCTTTCCTACCTGAGCACGTAAATGTTGCCCCGTTGCCCCAATTAGCTCGATTTGCTTCTGATACGCGCGTCGTCGTAGACGAACCACACCAAAGTTGGAGGTGGAGTTGGAGTTGGAGATGGCAGACGATGCCTGACCCTGGCAAGGGTTCAGCACCGCAGTGCGCTGCTCCCTACCGATTGCTACATATATTTCTCGACCTTTTGACAATTTAATAATAGGCTGCACTCGCAACTGACCAAATGACGGACTCTGGAATATCTACCATGCGCCCACCACATTTCGTAGAACTGAACAGTTTTGAGTCAAACTTGGAGTTGCAGTTGGAGTCCGCTTCTTTTTGGTCTCTGGTAGCATCGTCAGTTTTGGATGGGCGTTAAAATTGGGCTGATCACGTTCCTGCATGCCGTTCACTTAGGTAGCCGTTTATCTGCGTGGTAATCCGACTTTTCAATCCCACAGTGTCAGTTTCGGTTTCTGTTTCGGTTTCAGTTTTTTTTATTTTTTTTGACTCGTCATCGTCGTTAGACGCTCGCATATTTCTCTCCATAGACAGTCCTCCTTTGTGGCTTTCTATGGCTCTTGATTTTGATAAACGCTGCTAAATTGTGGCAAATTAAATTATTAAACAACATTTTGCGTTCGCCTTTTGTGTTCTGCTCGACTCTTTTCGGGCGACGCAAATTGTGGCAAATTATCTTTGGCCTTGTCCAGATTTGGTAATGCTCCATGATCTCTCTCTCACTCTCTCTCTTGATCTGGTTAATCGGTTGTGGGCGCAGTTCAGTTCGATCTTAGGCTATAGTTAGTTTAATGTGTGGTCGCAAGGGCAGCTGTAAACCAATCATTAGCAACTGCTTCAATTAAACTAAATATCGAGTAACAGTTAAATACCTACATGGCAAAACTAGTCTATATAAACTTTTAAAAACTTCCCCAACGGATCGGTGATTTTCCATCTCTGTCTAAATTATAAACAACATTTTCGGTAAACCTGAAAGAACAATCTTAATAATTACAATAATTTCATTGTATTTGATAGATTTTTTAAAATTTAAAGTAGTTTTACATTTATTTACATATATATTTTTTTTCTATTAATGCCTTCAAATCTAGATGTAGGATCTAATAACATAACTGACAAAAGTTAGCTGTGATCATCATTATAAATCATTATAAATGATAAAAAATAAAAAAATAAAAAATAATACCAATGTTTATAATTAATATTTAATAATTATATTTTTGTGTATACAGCTTATCTTTGTAACTTTGTTGACACTGGTTTTGTCGGCTTTCTTTATAAATAAGTAAATAAATAAATAAAATAATAAGGCGTATAGTTCTTTAAGTTTATAAGTGTATTTATTGTATACTTATAATAATTATTATAATAATTTTCTAAGAATTCTAGTTACAGAAGCTAATCGAAAATTTTCTAAGACTCCAATTTGTAATTAATGATTCATCTTAATTCGAATCTATAGTTGCATTACTGATCAAAAGACTTTTTTAACAAGTGGCATGCGTCAGTTTTCAGCACCAAATTTTCCGCCCAGTTAGAAACACTTTCCAAGACGTCAACTCACTTTCGCCGCATTCCACGAAAATGCTTTAGCCAATGATTCAGTTAGCCTTAAAATAAAAAAAAACCACAAAAGATGCGGTTCTCCAAAAAACAAACCAGTTAGCGCTGTGTCAAACTTTTGCGTGGCGTTCCCCCCGTGGCTGACAAATTCGCTGACAAATTCAAGGCAGCAAGATCAACAAAATTGCCAGCCATCAATCAAACCATTAAAAAGAATGCACCGCAAAATGACTCAAAAAAAAAACGCCACCTACAAAAGAGAGAAAAAAGGAGCAGAAGGTGGCCAAGAACAGGCAAGAGGGAGATGGAGCTGGGGAACAGGAGGGGATGTCGACTGTCGTCTGGGGCCAAATTATCAGCAAACATGTTGATTGTTATTGATCAGCGCTGTTGATTAAAACGACAGAGAGTCAGAGATGCCAGAGATCGGAGTCCAGGGAACAGGGCATCGCTGACATCGGATATGCATGGCCTGGGTGGCCATCAAAGCGACACTATGTCGCCTGTCAAAATTCTTAATCAAATACGCGGCGGAATGTCATCATTATGCAAAGAGCCTCTGGCTCAGCTCAGCTTGTGCTCCTGTCCCTCTCTCTTTCTCTCTCCCTCTCTGTGCCGCACACAACATGCAAAGCTTGCCGCCCAGAGACATTTACAATTTACACTGCCAGGAGAGGCTGGGCTGGAACGGGGGCGGGGTTTGGGGCAACATGCCTAGAGTCTGTGCCTGCCTTCAAGGCCCGTTGACAGACGGCCAACAACATTTGCGCCACATTTGCTTCACACGCGGCCGTCGCCAAAGTCGCTGTGACATTTTAATCGCATTTGCTAAAACTCAGTGAACAATTCCACACAAGACGGCAACAGCGGAAAACAAGCAAGAAAACTCACATTTTCACATTATGAAGCAGAAATACACTAAACACAATATTAATTACGAAAATTTTTAAACTATTGTGAAGCTAAAATTAAAAGCACACAGTAGCTTCAGCTAGTTATATTTTGATTTAAATATTTAATTTAAAATATCTATAGGATACCTAATCCTCTTAATTTTCACTTTGCTTACTTAATTGTTATTTTCATTTTAATAATTTATTTTCCTGACAAGCATAATATATTATACAAAATATTTTCAGAATTAGTTTTTAAATAATGAAAGCGATTCAAATATATATTCGCTTAAATATTCTTAAGGTATAAAGAAATTTTTTATGAGATATTTAATTTTATTTGTTATTTATATTATTTAATGTAGAACCTGTACAATCATAATTTAGTATCTTATAAACATATCGAGATTGCATATAATGTATTATTTTTAGCTCTCTGACATCTTATTATTTGATTACAAACCTATAGTTAATTGACTTAACAAAAAAATTAAACATACCTAATATATCAGAAAATTATATTACACATCCCTAATATTTCGAATAATACGACTAAACTTTGCTAAGAAAATATAAAAAAGAAAAATAAAAAGTTATGTTAATAATTTTTAAATTTTTACTAAATAACGTAAAATTATAATCAAACTATAGACAGATAAAATGGTATAAAAAATATGAAAAAAAAATAAATAAAACCCAATTGCAATGCATGTTTACATTGTAAATAGACGAACGCATTTTGTACTGTTACCAACTCGATTAAATAGTTAAACTATCCGCAGCTAGGGCAAAGGGAAATAAACTGGCCGAGCTGACCGCTGCTTCAAACTGTCATTAAAAGGCGCGCGCGGCTCGCACACGCATTTTACGAGGCAGCATCAGCAGCAGCAGCGGCAACAGTTGCAGCAGCAAGAAGATCTGTTGGCCGCGAAGGGGAACTGGCTGTGACACTCTTGGCCCACTGTGACAGAGCGTCGCCAGATCGGGAACGGAACGTAGAACGAACGGAGCCTGATGATAGCTTACTTAGCGATTGCGACGGCGGCGTGTAAAATGTATGAAGCGGATTTCAGGCCGCATCGCCTTATTTAGGAGATCGTGATAAAAGTTGGAAGTCGCTTGATTTATGTCAACGCACACGGCGCAAAGACCAGCAGACCAGCAGTTGACCAAAAGACAAAAACCACAGCAACAACAAAAACTGAAGAAAAAAAAATAAAGTAAAATGAATAAATAAGATTCCCATTCGGCATATCCCATTGCAGACCGCACAGTGCAGACCGCTTTCCCCCCGCTGGCATCGTTGCACCTAAGTGCCAAATTAGGAATAATATTGAAGCAATTGCCCAGAGACGGACGGCCATAAGTAGAAAGCCCCCAGAACTGTCACTGGGTGAAGTGAGCTGTCACGTTTGCGGTCCGCTTATGTCAGCTTCGGCTGCAACCGACAGCAACAACAACAGCAACAACAACAACAACAACAACAACGAAAGGCCTTAAGCCCTTTAAAATGTGTTGTTATGATCGGGCGGCAGCGATAAGTTCTCGCTGAGGATCTCTGCAGCTGGGTAGCTAAAAACTGCAGCTGAAATCTCAGTCACAGTCACAGGCTCAGCCTCAGTCAGCCTTGCAACAGGCTCTAAAGTTACGCGGCTTTGGGACTTGCGGCTTGGACCTCACTTCGATGCAAATCATTTTACGTGTTGGCGACATTAAGCGCGAAATGACCCCGTTATCCCACTTGTCATCATCACTTCATAAATTAATGCAAACTCGGAAGGCAGATCAGAAGGCAACCACCGGACACTGAAACAGCTCCGGAGACATCTTGGCTTACTGCGCCAGCACCGAGTTGGGTCAGGGCCAAGAGCTGCAGGCCACTGGCCAACAGCATTGCGCAAGCTAAGATTACACTTACGTCTGTCTGTCTTATGTCTGTCCATTGCCTCATTCTAAATATAAACCTTGAGAGTAGTACAGTGAGGATGCTGTAAAGTTTATAGGCTAATGTCAAACATTAAAATTTAATTTTTTACACTAATTGTAAGACATGGTTTTTTGACCAAAAATTAAAAAAAAAATTTTTTTCGAGTATGCAAAATATTTAAATGCAGATTCAATTTAGACGTCAAACCAAGATCAAAATGCCATCAAGCACGAAAATCGGTTCAGTTATGGGAGTTTGAAATGTGGAAGCTACGGATCCAGGAGTTTTACTTGTCAAAATTTTTCTAAATTTTGACATGATTTTTGACCAAAAATTTGACCCTCTCAAAATCGGTCATAATGTTGTTTTTTTTCACTATTTGTAACTACCACAATCGATTAAAAATAGTATTTCGCCATTTTAAATTTTAAAAAATTTTGGTTTTCGAAAAATTATAAGGGGGGAGTACATGGTTTTTTGACCAAAAATTTAAAAAAAAAATTGTTGTTCGACTATGCAAAATATTTAAATGCAGATTCAATTTAGAGGTCAAACCATGATCAAAATGCCATCAAGCACGAAAATCGGTTCAGTTTTGACAAAGTTATGGGTGTTTGAAATGTAGGAGCTACGGATTCAAGATTTTTACTTGTCAAAATTTTTCTAAATTTTGACATGATTTTTGACCAAAAATTTGACCCCCTCAAAATCGGCCCTAATGTTGTTTTTTTCACTATTTGTGACTACCACAATCGATTAAAAATATTATTTCGCCATTTTAAATTTTGAAAAAATTTTTTTTTCGAAAAATCATAAGGGGGGAGTACATGGTTTTTTGACCAAAAATTTAAAAAAAAAATGTTTTTCGAGTATGCAAAATATTTAAATGCAAATTCAATTTAGAGGTCAAACCATGATCAAAATGCCATCAAGCACGAAAATTGGTTCAGTTTTGACAAAGTTATGGGTGTTTGAAATGTAGGAGCTACGGATTCAAGAGTTTTACTTGTCAGAATTTTTCTAAATTTTGACATGATTTTTGACCAAAAATTTGACCCCCGCAAAATCACCTTAAATGTTGCTCGTATCACTAACTGTGACTAATATTTTTTCCCAAATATTTTGAAAAAATGTAGGGGCCAAATAATGATCAACAATCCATCAAACATGAAGATCGGTTCAGTTTTGACAAAGTTATTATGGATTGAAATATGCTAGCTACGGATCTGACGATCTGAGAGAGAAAATAGCAAAAACAAAATTTTATTTTCGATTTCTTATTCTAAAACAATTATATGAAATTTATTACCGTTAGAAAACCAAAATGTAAAAACGCTTTAGTGTAGGGAAAGATTCCATTCAAACTGTAAACACATGAATCGAGCTATTGATAAGTTCTTTAAAAATCGATAAAAATACCATTGGAATTCCTTGGAAAATACCCCTCTATTTCCACGGAGCTGGCTAGTGTAATGTGCATTCCTCGGTGCAGTGCGATGCAGTCGCGATCGGTTCGCGATCATGTTGAAATTTGTGATAGCCGCCGTCGAGGACAAATTGGTCCCTTAACTGTTGGCCAAACGGCACACACAGACAGACAGAGGGACAGACAGAGAATTGGAGCTGGCGTGAGGCTGAGGATGGAGAGACTGAGACTGAGAGATTCAGAGTTTCGGCCCCTGTTGCCGACAGTTGGTCTGGTCCTGGACTGGGGCCGGGTTTGCTCCGCTTTGCGATTACGATCACTTTTAGATCCAATATATCAGAGGCGCGTTGACGTCGTACATTGGACGACAATTGATATAAGTTGTGGTGAAAAGTTTAGTGGCATTCAACGATTGCTTTGCTAGATTAAAAGCGACAGGCAGCGGGCATGCAGCACCGATCCCGTCCACAGACCGGGCTCGAACCTCAACGTTGCTCACCCCGCCCGTTCGTCTGTTTAGCCCGTTGCCTGTGTGTTTTATTTTGTTTTTGGTTTTGGCCCACAAATCTTAAGCCAGTCACAATGCCAGCAACAGCAACAAACACGAGTAACAACAAACCAGACAAATAGCCGCACGTTGTACGTGCCGCACTCTCGACTCTGGAACTGTTGCCGGGTGCCAGTTGCCAGTTGCCAGTTGACGGTTGCCCACTGCTTGGATTTGGCTCTGTACGATTTTGTGGTAGTTGAGCTTTTTTAATTGCAGCCCCAAAGCGGCACAGGAGCGGCTCCCAGCTCCAACAATGACAGACACTCAGACGGACGGACGCGTCGCCTCTTAACAGTAAAAGTAAAATTATGCGATGCTACGTGTTGACAACAAGGTGGAGCATTCCAATACGTCTCCAAGATGCTATCTGATCCACTGCTGGCCGCCAGTCCAGACGCGTTCCAGCCTCAGACTTTGCCTCTGTCAGATATTACGTATAAATTAAATGAAATTAATGAGTGTATTGGCAATCACGAATTTTGAATGCCCTTCAAGAAAATTAAGTCTTGATAATAATAACTCAAATTTTCTATAATTTAAAACAAGGTAAGGAAAAGATAATAAAACTAGTTGCAGGAAAAAAGTTTTGGGATATTAAAGATAATTACATTATAAGGGAACATTTTCCTTTTATGGAAAACGTTTTTTTTTTTGTTTTCTGTTTATCAATATATTTTCTAACCGGGAAAAAGAGTTAAATCTATAATAAATTATAACTAATTAATTTATACCTATACCTATAATATCTAATAATTGTTGAAGATTATTTGGAGATTATGGTTATTTCTTATTACTCCCTGTTAAAATAAATTTTTTTTAATAAATAGTTGATGCCTGAAATGGTTATTTCTCATTATTCTCTGTCAACATAAAATTTCTTTAAAGAAGTAGATGATTTCACGAATTTAATAATAAGGATATAATTAAGAAAAACTCATTCATATTTAAATATCATAAATTTATTTTAATAAGTGTTGTATACAAATAAGAAAAACTGTGTTATATTTATATATCATGCATTTCTTTTAACTAGCGTTGTATACTAGCTTATAAATTGTAGGTAATTAACCTGTCCAACAAAATCATGATGCCTGATTAAGGAAGGGCATCGCTGGCGTTTATCAGCAAATGACATCTAATGAGTTAGACAGACTCGCTTCAGGTGTGAGCCGCAGTTGTGAGCGCACCTTGAAGCGGGCCAATTGAAACCAGTTAACCTGTTGCCAAATATTGTCGTCGCGTTGCTTAGAAAGTCGCTTGGATGAGTCAAGTCCAGACAGAGACAGCGAGAGATTGAGAAAGAGAGAAAATTAATCCCTTGAGCCAGAGTGACGACTATTTAACTCGTTTATTACTGTGGCTGCGCAGAAGTTGGCCAAAGTGCTGCATGAATCACATGGCCAATGGAAAAGCCATAAATGAAATGTGCAGCTGAGCCCAAAAGACGGAAATGAAGATTGCGCTACCGAAGTGTTGAATCAGCAGCAGCCGCAGCAGCAGCAACAATTCCAGCTCCGATGGCCGCAATTGATAAGGCGTGCCGAAGGATGGGCACAGATCACAACGAGTGGGTGGGCAAAAGGGCAGAAAGGGAGAGAGAGAGAGATGGTGACTATAAGGCTAAGATTGAGGGCTGCGTCTAAGCCAACAATAGCCGCGGGTGGTGGCCAAAAACGCAGCACGCAGCCACGCTACAGATTTGGCCAGTTGCTGTCTGCGAGTGTGTGTGTGTGCGTGTGTGTGTGTGTTTTATGCAAACATTGCAGAAGTCAAACTGCGCCAGTTGTCGTCCTTTTTGGCGGGTAGGTGGAAACAGTTTAGTTTTAATGCCATAAGCAGGCAGCAGGCAGAAACGGCCAAGCGGGACGCGGTTAGCTGGAAAACCACACGTGCCTCCAACAAGGGACCACATGCGGCTGCATCCTGGACTCGGAGCACACACTCGCCACAGTAGCCGGCTTGGCATTCGTTTCGCATTTGGAAACGCTTTCATTATCGCCTGCCAGTTGCAAGTGGCGCATCCTGCCGCGCGCTCTTGCAACAGGCAACAGGGAACAGTCAACGTGCAACGTGCATTTAAATTTGGTTTGCTCATTGGAAAATTGGATGCGGCAATGTTACGGCTTATCAAAACATAGTCAATATTTAATTAACACGAAGCGCAGCGTGTGGCACACAAATGATTTATGGCACCCGCTTGCAATGTGAAATTCTCTCCCCTCGTTCTCCACTAATTTGTTAAGGGGTCAATTTTAAGCCGACAAAGGTAACCATTTTTAACGATTGGGGGCACGAGTGATCGAGGGGGGGATAGAGGACACTAATGGTGCACTTAATGATGTGTGTCTAGGGGTAAATGCATGTTAGTTGCCTATGATAATGATAGCAAATAAGCCAATGCAAAGATATATAAGCACACACACGCGCACACTCACTCCCAACTGTCTGTGTGTGCCAGTCGCAGTTTTGGAAGTGTGAACCATCTGGCAACATTTCATTTTATTCATTTTATTTATTTTATGTGTTATTATTATTTGTTGTTTTATTTTATTATTCTTTTAAATTAAAACTATTCCAGTTTGTAATATACTTCTTCTACACATAAAATCATTTTTCTAATATTTTTGTGTGTTATTATAATTTTTTGCTTTATTTTATTATTATTTTAAATTCAAACACATCAGATCCTTTTTCTTATATATATAAAAATACTTTTTTTTCTTGCCTTCTTGATTTCTTGCTATTTTTTTTTTTTTTTTTAGTTAAACTTTTTCAGTAAAAACTACTCTAGTTTTTATACCTGAACCCATTAAAAATGGGTAAAAAGGGTATAATGATTTAGTGCAAATATATGTAACAGGCAGTAGGATGCATCTCCGGCCCCATAAAGTATATATATTCTTGATCAGGATCACTAGTTTAGTATGCGTCTGTTTTAAGCTAAACGTCAAAATTTTTTCAAAACATTTTCCGGCCAAGAAAAATATGAATCTTTGAGAATCTAAGATCTAGCTATATTGAAAAAGAAATCGAAATAGACATATCTACATTAACTCAGCCGTATGTATATAGACACTACTGATTAATATCCAGTTCAGAATAAATTTCCATTTGCTCGCTTTTTCACGCTTTCCAGCTGCTTAGAAGTATTCTTAAATGTATTGTGCATTAGAATATGTGTTAGTTTGAAGATAACAATTTTTTAATAGCGATGATCTTAGATGGACTTTTGCGTTGCAGTTAGTTAACAGAAGCACAAGCACGTCATGTAAATAAATAAATGCATTAAGTAATCAGTCAATTATTTTAATAAATACAAGTTCACAGCACGTTCACAGCTGTTAAACTGATCGTTTAACTAAATCGTTGTCTTATACAACAACAGTGTGTGAGTGTGTGTGTGTGTATACAACCCTATATAACGTACTTTAGCTCTGGAAATGTTTTAACAATAATTGTATAAATATACTTACAGACAATTCAAATTTTTGTATTTCAACCATTTCTAAAATATTGAAAATAAGAAATAAATACACTTGAAAAAATTACATTGTATAAATATGTTTATTTACTTATTTTTTTGTCTTTACCACACAAATGCCAAAATAAAAACAAAAAAGGTCATCGTACATATTAAAAACATTAAAATAAAATATTATTATTAATATTATTATAATTTTGATTATTAATATTATTATTGTAGTTCTTTAATTATATACGCATGCCAGCGTTGCCCACAAGCCCGCCCCAAACCCTTGTGTGGGCATGGCCCGCTGCATGTAATACATATTGCGTTTGATTTCTCTTGTATATTTTTTTTTTGCATTTTCTTTTCTTTTATGTTTTTTCGTTTATTAAATATATTAAATAGCAAAACATTTACAATCTTATTGCAGCGCTCTAAAAAAATAACGATTTTCTCAGGCTTTCAAGTGAAAATTGTTTTCTTTTGTTTATATTTAAAAATTGTTTCCAAATATTTTATGCATTCACATTTTTAATTGATAAACTTAAACAAAACAATGCATATATCATTCATCATATAGTTTAATAGTTGTTTATATTATTATTTTTTTTATTTTTTAATTTTATGTAATACATTTTCAACGTGTTTTTGTTTTCTTTGTGCTTTAAAAATAAAAATACTTAAGATTTAGATTTTGTTTTATTATTAAATTGTAATTAATTGTATTATTAATAAGATAGCGAGAGGATCGCACAAGTTCCGAGTTATATAAGGCAAGAGAGTTGCAGCTGTTGATTGAATATTGCTTGATTTCAGTTTGATTGATTGATTGTTGCTATGGAAATGTTGGAAAAGTCGCCGCTTTGTTGTTGGCCGGGGAAAGCACAAGAAGCTTGAGCTTAATTGTGCTTTCCATAAACAAAGCGAACTTTTCAATGTTGCCGCGGCATGTTGCAGATTGCGCATGTTGCACTGTTGGCCATGTTGTATGTGGCATGTTGCTGGTGTGCTGTTTTATTTGTTGTAGGCACGCCCACAAGTGTTCATGTGTAAATTTCTGCAAAGATTGTTGTTAATCGTGGTTGTTGTCGTTGTAGTTGTTTATTGTCTTTGTTGTTGTTGCTGCTGCTGCGCCTGCGCAACATTTGGTGGGCGTGGCAAGTGCACGTTTTTTTTTATAAACCATGAATAATAATTTCAAACCAAAAAAAAAAAAAGAAAAAAAAACGAAACAACCAAACCGTGTAATAAACAAAAGCCAAATTATCGAATACCAACACCCGATTGCATTCCGATGTTTATCGCTGCAGTTGCACTTGTTGCAGCTTTTGGTGCAGCTGCTGCTGCTGTTGGCACTGATGCTGCTGCCGGTTGCATCTAATAGGTAAGCATGTGTGCGGTGCATGAGGGTGGGCGGTGGGCGTGGTGGTCAAAATGCTGTGCTTTCAGTTTGCTGTTCCGATTACCGATTACCAACACACACAGGAACAGATCGATAACTCTATTTAAATGACAGTTGCCCACTTAACTCCAACCATTATTAAAAATTATTTTTGTGATATTGCGTGCGCTTGTTGTTTTTGCTGTTGGTGCTGCGGTGCTTAGATATCTGATGGTGTGTTTTTTTCATTTTCTTTTTTTTTATATATATATATACTTTATATTGCTGTGTTGGCTTTTTATTGTTTTTTGTTTTTTGTTTTTTTTTATATATTGTATTTATGATATTTTAGCTTATCGCCAAACACACTGACTACATCTACAAATAGAAGAGAAAATAGAGAAACAAAAAAAGTGATGTAGTAGAGTCGTGTTGTGATAAATAGTCTTAAATAATAATATTCATATGTAAAAATCAAGCATTACACAATCTGCACATGACAATTCGTATGTGTGTGTGTGTGTGTACGTGTGTGTATATAGGTGCTAAATATGTGTGCGTGTGTGGTAAATATGTGCATAAGCTTTACGATATATTTCAGAGCTTTTATGATATGTCATACTTGATAAAAAATATTTATAAAAAAAAACCTTTTTGAATTGTGATTTAAACAAATTATTATTATTAGAACTTATGCAAATTAAACTTTTTTCAACTTTCCCTTTAACTAAAGGTTTCAGCATATTGCATATTATATTGCATTCAATATTCTCAAAGCTTTTTTGAAATTATTTGGAAACTAGTAACATTAAAATTATCAAATTGCACCTTATCAAATTTCATAATAAATGCTTTCCTTTTTAATTTAATTTCGTGCTATGTCTAAATTGATTTGAATGCCATTTCAAAGAATGGGATTCCTTGAACACTTATCAAAGTCAGCTGAAGGGATTTTCTGGCAAGTCATAATTTAAACAAAAAGTCAGCTAAAATAAGATAGCTAATCTGTGCAAATAGCAAGTAATTTAAGCCGTAAACACACTATTCTATGTACACATCTGAAGCCTAAAATATATCGTTACCAATACCAACACCAAAAACAATGTTTTCTGGCTTTTCATGCACATGTTGAATAATTATGTATATAAAGCACAATTTTATAATTTCGATCTATGCTATATCATTTTCTTGGTGTTTTTGTTGTTGTTGTGGAACTCACCTGTGCTGACGCAGATTATCACGTTGCTTGAAGTATTTGCCGCAGACCTCACAGGAGTATGTTATCTCGGGGGATTTGTGCGTGCGCTCGTGTATCATCAGGTTGTATGGCTTGGTGAAACGCCGCTGGCAATACTTGCAAATGAACTCACACTTTGGACGCATCTTGCGACGGAAATCCGACCGGCAGTCATCGTTGTCGATTCGCATTACAGCAAACATTTTGACAGACGATATATTTTCCCTCTTTTTTTTGTGTTTTTGTTTTTGTTTTGTCTACGTGCGACAGACGCGCGCGCGCTCAGTGCTCACACAATCAGTGGGTGAAGTTTTTCGTTGAGTTGGCGTCGGTGCTGCTGCTCCCGACAACGACGACGACGACAACGCACTCTCTTCGCTCTCGCACTCTCCTTTGCACTCGTGCTCGCACTCACACTCTCGCAATCGCACTCGATCTCTTGCACTCAGTCGCTGAGTGGGGTTGTTTGTGTGTAAGCTTTGAGCTTTGCTCTGTATGCAATGAGTGCAATGCTTGACGCTGTTAACGGTACTCAAAGCGTTATCGCTATCTCTATTCCGACTGCAGATAACAAATACACACACAACGCTTTATTAGTTTTTTTATTTGCTGGTGAAATGTGGCAACGCTGCGGTCTTTTCTTTTTTTTTTTTTTTTGTTTCTGTTTTGTCAACTGTCTCACGCTCGTTGGCCGTTGGCTGTTGTCGTTGTTGTGATTTCTCCGTTTGCTAGTTTTTTTTTATATTTTTGTTATTGTAGGCGTTTTGGGTGGGCCGTCTTTCCAGCTGCTGCTGGTGCTGCTGCTGCCGTTGCCTTTTAGTTTATGGCGCACTTTAAGGCAAACACCTAAAAAACACAGACAGAGACAAGAAACAAAGTTAAATAAAGTTAGCAACGCCTGCGACATCTTTTATGTGCCAATAAATTTGAGCAAAAATACCACGACAACAACAGCAATAACAACAACAAGTTGTCAACTTAAATCACGCAACATGAAATTGAAAATGACTCATTAAAGCCTGAACCGCTGGCCCCATACGCAGCTCGAACTTGGTGTTGACATTTACAAATCACCAGCCGCCCAGTTTCAGTTGCTAACCTTCGATTTTAATTTGTCTTAAACGACAAGTTTTTTGTATTTTTTTTTAGCGGTACTGCCAACTTGGCCAACTTGTTGCCAGGCTTCAGTATCAGTTTCACTGCCGTTTTCATTGTCAACTGTACTTCCGCAACACAATTGTTCAATTAGCGCCCGCACAATGTAAGAAGAAGTTGAGAAAAAGCTAAAGCCGAAGTTGGAATGCCCTTAAATTAACTTAAATCTAAAAAAAACCCAAATATTGGCAACCATCATTTTTAAATCAGTTACGAAATCACCGACTCAATAACTTGGCTTTAATGAGTATTTAATGAGTTAAACACAATCCAGACGCAAGCAAGCTATTTCATGGGAAATCATTTGATATAGTGATCCGATTGTAAAGATTTCAGCATTAAAATGCATCTACTGCCATGAATTTTCCGTGTACCAAATTTAATGATCATAGCTGCAGCAACAGCTGAGTTCACATAGGACAGCCAGCAGTAAACTCAGTCCGAAAGGCGTCACAAATTCACTCAGTGAAGTGTTTATGCCTTTACGGCGGCCCCTGGCGCATGCAGTTGCCAATATTTTAGTCGCTTCATTAAAGTGGCGCTGTAACAAGTTTATTTTTAATTGGCGCCTCGGCTGGTGTTTTAAAATTTATGCCAGATGATTTTTTCTTTTTTTTTTTGTGTATACCGGTGCATTTTTGGGATCCTGTGCGGTAGTTAACAACTGTTATTTTTTATGTAATTTTATTTTTGTCATTTCGGCGCCGCTGGATGGCGTTCTTTTTTAGGTACAATATGCATATGAATATGTATAAAATAAAAAAATACACGTCAGTCCCTTAATGTTATGCCATACATTCCTGGGGATCGGGGCATTCGTATATTCATTCGGACTCAGGGATTTCTGCACAAACAAAAGCCTGCTGACTGGTAGCGACAACGTCTCTCGGCAAGCCTCGATTTCGATATTTATTTATATGTTTCTTTTTATTTTTTTTATCTGAACTCGCAGCTGGAGGTGGGTGAAAAAAAAAACCAAATAATAATAATAAAAGTCTTTCGGGTTTTGGCTGGGGGCAAACGTTGACAACAAAAGGCAAACGTCACAGCGGGTGCTGCACCAGCCGCAGACGCTACGTAGTTATTGTCATTATAACATTAATGCCCACTAAACATATTCAAATTATAACACTGACTTTGCGTCCAGGTCGCTGATCGCCAGCTCCAAGCGAGAAAGAGCTGGGAGATGGAGACGTAGACAAAGTCTTAGCTCCAACTCCAGCTCCAGCTCCAGGTCCAGCTCCATGTTAATTTGTGTACACAATGTGGCGTCACATTGGCATTTTAACGCCGTTAATCATGCGACACAGGGCGCCTGCATAAGGCCATGGGATTCAATACGGTTTCGGCTCCGGATTCGGATTCGGATTCGGACTCACATCCCTCGAGCGTTGGGTTGGCCTTTGGTTCTGCCGTGGCTTTGCTCTTGGCCATGTTTAGCGTGGGCCCAAGTGGAGCAGTCGAGCAGCATTAGCCATGGCTAAGCACTCTATTTAGACTGGGCAGATGGTTTTTGAAAAGCTCATTTATCTCAGAACCATTGAATGGGGCTGAATAAATGGATGCTATCCAGTTATAAACACCTGATTATAGGGCATATTAATAGTCATGAAATAATTGAAATACCTTTAAGCCTTTTTTTGTGTCGATTCAAATTTAACTTCTAACTGCTTTCTCATCTCATACAAAACTGTATTTTTAATTTGATTAATTCTTTTAAACTGATAAATAAGAAAATCTATAACCCGAGTAGCTTGCAAATGCAATTTATTTAAGGCTTAGGCTGATAAATAGTAACTAAGTTCAAACTTTTTACCATATATGTAGAAATAGGTTTTGCAAGATTTACATTAAAAATTTTATAAAATCAATAAAATATCAAATTTGGTCTGAAATTTCTTTTTCAATCAATTTTCTGAATTTCACAAATATTTTGACAATTTTGTGCACTTTGACTTTTTGGCAAGTTGTGTTTAGCTCTTAATCTGTTTACCAACTGTTTACCAATTGTTTCCAAAATTCTTACAAAATCCGCTTAGTGTTTGGCTCAAACCAACAACAACAACAGTAACAACAACAACAACACCCACAGACCACACAGCGCACTTATAAGTCTGGCCAAATATTGTATAATAAACTGTTGTACAACATGCAGCTAATCCCATTAATCCGCAGTGAAAATAATTAGTGTTTTGTACACACAGCGCAACGAGAGGTCCGTCAAGGGACAGAGAGAACCGAGAACATACATATATATGTATATATATGCATATAGTGAAAGATCAAGACACAGCGTGAGACTCAGATTTGAGGATGCAGCAGCTTGTGAAGGGCATGCGAAAGGCGTTAATGCTGCGTGAAATTAGATTTGCACCAAAAAATGGCAACGCACCGAGGAGGAGGCAACGTATCTGTATCTGTATCTAAATCAGGTGGGATGTGTGTGTGCGTGTGCGAGTGTGTGTGTGTGCAAGTGTGAGTGCGCCAGCGCCTTCCACGAAGAGTTACAGTTTAACACCCCGGCCCAGCGATAATGTGTAGCGGTACACGCCGATAAGGCTGCAAGGACCAACAACCAAAATAAAAATCAAAGCAAAAAATGAAAAGACAGACGAACGGACAGACAGCTGAAGAGTGACACACACGTCGTGAGCTGTTAAGGGCCCGATTTACCAACGCAGACATGGTCAAAAGCGATTACCACACTTACCAATGGCCTTTTTATATTTTTGTTGTTGTTGTTGTTGTTGTTGTGTTTTGTCTTCTTGGAGGAGGCGGACAGTGAGTTGGCAAGGTGTCATTAAAAATTACAGCCGAAATGTGGAAAAAATGACAATAAGCCGACCGAGTCAGGCCATATAAAATGAGAAAAAAAGGACAAAGGCACCGAAACGATTTGATACGAATCAAATTGTGCTAATGGCGCAGAATTCTCAAGAAAAGTGGCCCAACAACAATTAGGCATCAAGTAGTCAAAGAATGGGAACAATGCGGCCAAGGAGCTGGGCGCGCAAAACACCAACTGGACACAGCCGAAAAAGGGAGACAAGCGGCCAACACCTAACCACAAAAGATCCTGTGCACCGGCGCGAATCTCTCAAGTATCTGACCCCAAAGACAAATGCGCATCTCAACAGCTTGTGGGAAAACACGCATTTGGAAAATGTTGCGTGATCAGGTTATGATAGACAGGATCGGGAAATGTAAGTACAAATCTCAAGGTGCAACATGTTGCTCGTTTAACTAATTTGTGTCAAATTAATGGCACACAGCATGTGGTCCCAAGTGCCCAACTAAAAGGACGAGGTCACTGAGAGAAATGTACGAGAATTTACTTAAAAAGTATATTTCTTATAAACAAGAAACTTTTAGCTTGAGCTTGTTCGATCAATCTGAGCAATGTGCGTGAGTCAGAGCTTAGTTTAAGCCACATGATGATCTGTGGCAACAGCAACTTATTTGCGGTTGTGAGCTGAGCGCTATTGTCTAAGCGATTCGATTTGTGCGTTTGGCAAGTTTTATTAATCTCGCACAGACCTTGATCGCTTATAAAAAAATAAAGTTGACCAAGTAGTGCTGACTCACGGGCTTACAACGGAAAGAGCCAAAGCCGCAAGCACAAGTTGAAGAAATGCCGTCGGCATTTTGGCAACAGATTTAAAACACGATTATTTTTGGGGAAAAAAAACTGTACGCAAAGTTACGAAAATAATTCCATATAAAACAGTTAATTTAATAGATTGTTGCATAATTATTAAAAAAATCTATATACTGCTTTAAAAAAAAATAAGAGCTTAATGTAGAGTTTAAAAAAGTTCTGGTTCTTGTTTGAAAGCGTGTTTAATTGGCTAATTAGATATTCCGTTATGGTCGCCATTTTGCGACACTTTAACACGCAGGCGAAAAAAGCTCAGCGAACGCCATCGACCATCCAATACATTCAACTCTCTCACACACAGGCGCACTCACGCACATTTGGCCTGGGCCAATGAAAGCGCGTAAAACTGGTAGCCAAACAAACACAGAAACAACAACAACAACAACAACAGGCACACAAAGAAGAGAACAGAACAAGAACACAAGCGCCAATGCTGCCTACTGCCTACTGGCTGCTGGCTACTGTGCGACGCCGCCGCCTAGGTGCAGCCGACCGACGCTGACTGCGCAGTCAGGGCCGCAGCAATGGCGACGACTGCGTAACTGCGCAGTCGCATAGACAAAACTTACCCAATGGCGAAATACGAAAAATACTGCTGAAAGCTGCGGCGGCTGCGGCTGTTGCTGCTGCTGCGGCTGCTGCTGTTGCTGCTACTGCTGCTAATCACTGGAATTAACGCGACGACAACGGCGACTGGCGACGATTGCATTAAAGTCACGTAGCTTAACAGAATCTTTGTATGTATGTGTGCGTTGGGCTATGTATATGTGATCACTTTGTCCGGGGCTCGTTATTATTATGATAATTATTTGTAACTTTTATTTTTATTTTGTAGTTTACTTTTTTTAGTTAGGTAGGTACTCGCGAAGGAACTGAGGAACTACGCACGCTTGCGCGGCACAAAGTTGAATGAATGAATGCTACTAATAACTGAAAGAAATAGTAGTCAACTCTGCTGCTGCCGAGCGCTGCTGCTGCTGCGGCAGCTGCTGCTCGCGTCGCTGCTGCCAAGTTGAGGAAGCGGCGACGACGCAGTCAAGACCAAAAGTCTGTATGCTGTGTATGTGTGTGTGTGTGTGTTGAGTGCGGCTCAATACAGTAGTGTATGTATGTGTATATAAATGTGTGTGTGTGTGTGTGTGTGTGTGTGTGTGTGTGAGTCATCGGACTACTGTAGTGCCACAGCAACAGCAGCAGCAGCAACAGCGGCAGCGGCAGCTCTGCCTAGCTCTTCTTTCTAACTGGTCAAGCACGAGCGCTGAAGCCGAAGCCGAAGACGCATTCGTGACACGAAGGAGAAGCTCAAGACCAGAAGCCGAAGCAAGTTCTTATAAGCTTCGGCTACTGCGCATGCGCAAGACGAGTAGCACTAAAAGCGCACTCGCACTCGCTCTCTCCCTCTCACTCACTCTCACACAATTTGCCTTACACTCTATTTCGAGCAGTTGTTGTTTTTGCTGCTGCGTAACTGCGGTAGCTTTCAACGGTAGCCACAAAATGGCAACGTCTAACAAAATGGCGTCTGCTTACCTTTTTTTTGTGCGCAAATCGCAAATGCCGAAGAACAAATTTATTACTATTCAATTCTCAATCGAATTTCGTTCACTTGTGCAATTAAATTGTTTGCTGTTGCGACGGCGCTAACACGGCTCAATGTTGAAAAGCTCAGAAAAGCTCACCACCACACAGCTCGACTGCTAATATTATTAATAAAATATATTTCACTTCCGAACGCTTCTGTGCGCGAGAGTCAACTGCAAAGTTACGATCGAAACTTCAGCTTGATGGGTTTAACAGCTGCCTGTGTTGAAACAGTTGAGCGGCGCAACAACAACACCAACAGCAACGACAACAACAACAAGAGCATAAAACAGCTTCTGCTGCTGCTGCTGGCTGTTCGCTGTTCGCTGCTTGCTGCTTGCATTCAATTGTCTCTGCACTGTCTCGCTCTAACACAATTGAGCGCAAAACGAGTTTGAGTGAGCGCAACGTGCTCTGATTGGATGAGAGCGCCGAGTGACGCTGCATGTGTATGTTGTTTGCATGTGTGTGTGTGTGCGAGAGCAAAGCAGGTGAGTTAAGTTTTTGTTCCCTTTTGAGCGTTGCGCTGGGCGTTACGTGCGTGCGTGCCGGCCTGTTAATTAAGCTTAAATGCGCCCACGCCCGCCAAAAAATCAAAAATAAAAGTTAACAGTTTAATTAAGAGCGTGCGCAAACACACAAATTATATGCAAAAAAGAGCAGTAGCTATCGAAGAAAATGCTCTCTCTGGGCCCATGCGCAAGTATAGTGCTGTCTCTGTTTTGCAGCTGGTGGCTGTCATCTAGCTGCTGTGCAACGCAGTCAACTTTCTTTTACACACACATGCACGCAAGTACACACTCAGTTGTTAAGTGGGCGTTGCCTTGTGGCGCTTTTGGGCGGCCAATGGCAGCCACGTTTGCGTCGCTGCTGGCGCTCAACTGTCAGTTGCCTGCCCTTAACCCGTTTCTCGTGTGTCTCTCACTCGCAGGCGCTTGCATGTGTGTGTGTGTGCGACTCTCCGTATGGGTGTGTGTGTGTGTGTGTGTGTGTGTGTGTGTGTGTGTGTGTGTGTGTGTGAGTGCTGAAAACCAGTGGCAGCGCGCCAGGCAGCCGTATTACGCATACGCCGCATTGACTGCGCTGCCAACTTTGTTAACTGTCGCGGCTCCATTTTGTGTGCGAGTGTGTGTATACCTACGTGTGTGTGTGTGTGCGTGTCTGCCGCCATGGGAACCTCTGAAATGCCTTTTTCTTTAACCGCTGTGGCATTTGTTGTCGCTGTGTGGCCTCTTTGTGCCCAGCACACAACAAATAACATGAAGAGATCCAAAAAAAAGCAAAAAAAAAGTAAAGACAAAAAAAATCCCGAAATACATTTTGTAATGCGCCGCAAAAGGGCCGACCTTATATTTATTGTCTGTTTATCTCTTGCTTTCGGCCTGCTCTAACTGATTGCCTTTCATTTTCTTCGCCTCATCTTCTGCTGAATGAAACAAACGCTTCATTCACAAATATTCCCAAAAACAAAAACGAACCACAAAAAAACAAAAGAAGAATATTTCGTTTATTTTACACAAGTCTGCGCCTTTTGTTATTTTAATTAAGTGGCCCCAAAAAGGATAGCCTCTTGTTATTGTTTTTTGCCTGTTGTTGGATATTTTTAATTAAGTTTTCGCTTTGCGGAGCTGGCAAATTGACATGAAGCATCAATAAAGTTTAACAAAAAAATGCTAAAATTGTTTCTCCTTGTGGGGCACCGCTTGGCTCTTGCCATTTTTAAGGCATTTTTTGTTATATAAAAAAAAAACTGCTTCAATTCGCTTTTGATGGCTTCATTTTTGGTCAACATTTGCATATATCCAATCAGCAGATCCAAGTGGCAATTCCTTATGAAGCAAGTACATATATTGTTATCTGGTGAAATCTTAAGATGCAAAAATAAACAATTAAATTGCATCAAGTTACATATGCATTTTATTAATAAGCTAAATGCGGAATGAATATAAACGGTCTGATGTAACACATAATGAATTGTGGATTATGAGTAAAAAAAAAAAATAATAAGACAGAATGCGATTTTCTTTTAAGTTTTTATGTGTTTATTTATTTCAAAATCGGTTTAAATATTCAAATTCAAATACCCTACGGATTCATATTATAAGCTTTCAAAAACACAGTTTTTACCTTTTAAAAATAAAATCTTAGATATTTATTTAGAAAACGATAAATTTTTTTAAATGTTTAAAAGAATTCAAATATCTTAGGGATTCATATTATAAGCTTTACATAAACACAGTTTTTAGCTTTAAAAATTAAAATCTTTTGATATTTTTTTATTGATATTTTAAAAATACACGTCATTTATCTTACGACTTTTTATATTAAATACATATAAATATGTCAAAGAATATATATTATATTATTATATATATTATTTTCTATTAATAAATATTGCTTTCATTAAGTTCTATGCTCTTTTTAAAATGTTTCCAATTCACAAAGTTTCCCTAAATAAATTCAAACAAACCCTGATTACTCAGATCTGTCCGTAGCTATGAAGCCATGATTCATTTAAAAATATGCCCACCTAGCTCGAATACATATTTTTGTTTTTGTGTGTGTATTTTTGAATGTTTGCATTTATTTCATATTTTTTCGCTTTCGCGCTGTGTATGTGCCACCGATTGCCACTTAACTTTGCCACACACTTTGCCTACCAGCTTTATGGCAAATTAATAAGCCACGAAAATTCCAAATAAACCATAAATTTTATTAATTTTCTGTTCATGACTAAAATAGCAGCCTCCTTTTCACATCAACAAATAAAAACTCAAACTGAACAATCGCACACACACACACATTTATAAACAAATTTAAATATTCAAAGAGCTATTCATAACAAGTATTTTTTTTTTTTTTTCGTTGTTGTTGAATTTTAATTTTTTATTGAATTGTCGCTACAATGACAGCGATTCAGATGTTCTGCAGAAAAAAAAGAGAAATAGATATATATGAGAGGGATAAAAACTACCGCACCGCACCCAATTATAATAAAAGACAAACGAAATCGATTTCGAATTTGGCATTTATTTATTTATTTATTTTTTTCATTTCAATTCAGAACCGAACGAACAATGGAAAAACCTTTTGCGCTCCTACAGAAGTGACAACAAATTTAAAATTTACGAAATAAAAATTAAAATTAAATAAAACACAATGAACACAAAAAACTGAAACTGGAAACCATACAACGAGAAGAAGAAGAAAAAATAATAATAAAAATTAACATACAAACTAAAATGCATACGAAATGAGACGCAAAGCAAGGAAAGGGAGGGGGGAGGAAGCTACAACGACGATCGATCGATAGCGCTTTATGGTCGATAGTTTTTTTGTTGTTGTTGTTTTTGTTTTTTTATGGCCATAGTACGAGTTCATTGAGTTCCGAAATTCATTGATGGATCGTGTCGCTATAACGGCAGCCAGAGCCGAGCTAACTGTTCAAAATAGAAATATACAACCAAATATTGAAGAGTGGCCCCAAAATTTACGAGCGTACATAATTCAAATTTATGCAGATGGATTCACAGCGTAGCCAAGCAAAATAAATCAAGCTTTTTAGGAGCCAGCCAGCACGCACAAATTTGGACGACACCTTGAATGAAGCCTTCTGTATGAGTGTGAGTGTGTGTGTGTGTGGCAACTCTGGCCGAGCAACTACCGTGAAGCAATCATCACCAAGAAAAAGTTTGTCATCTTCGTCAGCATCAGCTGGCAATCGGCTCGCAAATCTGTGTGCAGCTGTCGTCTGCGGTCGCTGCGGTCCAATTTCAACATTTTATATAGAGACAACACAGCTCCGATCTCAGATCTCTCAATACATTTGTTAGTATATTTGAGACGCCCACGTCAGCGCCTCTCCAGCTCCAGCCCCAGCTCCAGCCCCAGCTCCAGCCTCAGCTCCATCTCCATCTCCATTTCCATTTCCACCTTCTTCGCCTTCGTCTCGTTCGCTGTCTTCGCCGCCTGAGTTGGCAGCTTCATAAAATTTATGCGACCGCATCGCTGCTGTATGAATTTTTAATTTTTCTTTTTTTTATATTCTTTTATTTGTTGTTGCGGTTATTTGTTATTCTTTTATTTTTTTGTTAATTTTGGCAATTAATGAAATTTAATACTTCTTCGCACATTGCAAAAAACAACCATAACAATAAAAAGAACAAGCAAGAACTTTGTAGTCGGGTGTAACCAACTTCACAATACTCGTTCGCAGTGTACTAACAACAAATCATCACTTGTACACATATGCACATAAATCTAATCAGTTTTAATTGTGACTCCCACAATCGAATAAAATCATATATTTAAAAAAAAAAAAATTGTTTTCAAAAAACCAGTGTTTGACCTGAAAAGTAAAAATTATTTTCAAAAGAAAAGAGATATAGAATCAATTTAGAGGTCGAATCATGATAAAGTTTGAGTTTTTACGAAGTTATGGGAGTTTGAAATATGGGAGATACGTAACTGAGAGCTTAACATTTTGGCATTTTGATATGTCAATAAAAATCGGACCTCTTTAGAATTTCAAGCCTTTAGCTTGCAGAAACACAATATACTCTTTTCACTTCGTGAACGAGCATTGAAAGATTCGAGAAGCTTTTGTTAAGTCATCGTCATCGCGGGTGCGAATGCTCAAAGATAATTATGAAATTCACTAAAAAAAATATGAAATGGAAATTTTTGAGTTTAACTATTGATAACAAACTGAAAAAACTATTTTCATTCAATTGTTTTTGCTGCTAAAAAAAATTGTAATAGTAAATAACAGTAAAGTAAATAAAACCACGGTACAATTTATTTTTACATAATTATAATTTTCCCTCTGACAATTTATTGTATAAGAATTAATTTTATATTACATTAAAACTCAATTAAAATCAACACGCTAATCGTTTTTCCTGATAAACACAGTAAAACGAAGGACTTATTTATATATATAACACTTGCAAGACAATTTCCAAAAAAACACAAATCGTTTCAAACCTATACATAAAAAATTCCATTTGTGGCTAATACAAAAAAAAAGGGTTTCGGCCACAAAAGTCAATGGTCAACGGTTTTATTATCAACTGAACCAAAATGCGATCCCCCGCATTACTCAAGTCTCCGATGTTTAGAAAGCTGCCAAGCTGTGAAATAAGATTTACGATCGATTTTCATGTGCTAAGCGCCACATGAACTTCCGTTGATTTAGAGCCACAAAAAAATTCAGTTCCCAAAACAACCAAAAACAGAGAATAATAATAAAAACTGGCAGCTGAGCTGAGGTGTTGCTGGCCAGGGCGTAGGTGTCACCAGATCCAGCTGCAGTCCCAGTTTCTTGGCCTGGTAACCATCTCCATCTCCATTTCGGTCCCGCTTAAACAAATTGAATTTAAAATTAATCGTGGTTGGATATCGCTAACAAGAAAGACCGAGAAATAAATACAAATAACAGAGTGAAAAAAATAATGTTTTATTACATTGATTTGCATTTAAATCGATGTTCCGACTGAGATGGCTATATATATATAGAGAGAGATTGCGGGATCTGTTGATAACGAGCACAGCGAGCGGTCAAGAGCCAAAAAAAAACAATGTTGACAAGAACCCAAAACCGAAACCGAACCCAAAACCGAAACCGAACCACAAACACAAAGAATTGTGAATGAATTTTTAGAAAAGTGAATGAAATTTTAGAACATAAATAATTCCAAAATGTTGATTAAATGAGAAATTACAAATGTTGGTTGGGGCTTTTGTAGGTGGCGTCTGAACTGGGGGAATAGGCGCTATCTTTAAGCTCTCTCTCCCAGTTCGGGCCAACTGTGGCCCAATCACGATTTATGCTCAGCAAATGCTTTTTAGCCAGCGGCCAAAAAAAAAACTGAACACAAATTTGTTCATTCAACGTAAAGTTGAAAACTGGCAACAGGTTTTTTTCTTTTATTGTTGTTGTTGTTGCAAGTTGGTCGTGCCAAACAATGAGAAAATGAAACTCATCTGCGTACTCGCTCTTATCCAGCTGCTCCAACTCCAAAAAAAATAAATAAAAAAAACTCCAAGCTCCAGCTGCCTCCCACCGCCACACAATGAGAGACCCGAGCGACAGCGACTCAGAGACTCTCGAGACTGAGAAACTCATGATGTTGCTGCGGCCAAAAACCAGCCCCAGAGCCGAGTTGGCGAGTCGCAAAGTCGCGAGTTGCGAGCTGCGAGCTGCGAGTTGCCTGCCACTCACTCAGTGGAATGGCATCCGAATCCTACCGTGGGAAATGAACAGTAGTTGCTTTTGGCTTTTGGAGCAACAACAAGTTTAATGCTACAGTCAGTTGTTTGCTGCTGCTGCTGCTGCTGCCACTCTGGTTGTTGTTGTTTGCTGTTGCTGCTTTTGTTGTTGTGGGCTTTGCAATTTCACTGCAGCTTTTTGGTCGTCGGCGCATATCAAATAAGCCTAATAATAATGCAATTTATGCCAAGCAAGCGAAAAGAGCCACAAAATGACTTTTGACTTGCTCTATTTTTGCATGACGCAGTCAGAGATATGCACTAAAAAAAAACCATCAAAGAACAAAAACAGCCAATGAACAAGAGAGAGAGAACGAGAATGAGAGAGAGATATTTGTGAAAATAATTACAAATTGTTGTCAAGTTAGATTTACACATATAGGTTAAATTAACATTTTGTGTGTCGTCTAGCAGCTTTATTTTAAATGTCTAGCAGGACCCCTCTATGCGATTCTCATGAATTTAATTAATGCTTGCTAAATATTGAAGTATCAAAAGTTATAGTGGAGAACCTGTGTTGTTTTCATAGATGATTACCTCGTTTTCAAAGTCTCTTTCCCTTTCTCTTATTCCTAAATCTTTCTCTCTCTTATTCCCTCTCTCTCATATTTTACTCTCTTTATGAATCTCTTTATCTGTATCATTCTCTAACTATCTCTTATTTTCCCATTCTCTTTCTTATTCCCTCTCTCGCTCTTACCTCGTCTCTCTCTCTTTCTTATTCCCGCCTCTCTATCACTTATTCCTCTCTCTCTCCATCCTCGTCTTACTCTCGCTCTCCCTCTTTCTCACTTTCTCTCTCTCACTCCCTTTCTCTTACTCTCTTACTCTCTCACTTTCTCTCTCGCTCTATCTCGTCTTTTTCTCTCTTACTCTTTCGCTTACTGTCTCTTTCTCTCTCTCTCTCTCTCTTACTGTTTCTCTTGAATTCTTTGTCTTCATGTCGCTCACGTTAAAAAAAAATTAAAGAAAACTGGTACAAAAATTCTAATTTAATTTTAAATAAATAAAACAAACTGATTTAGTTAAAAGGCTAAAAATTTCAAAAATGCGCAAAATTAACATTATTTATCATTAGTCTTGATAATTCCTGTGATACTGTCCAATTTTTTTTAACCTTTTAAATACCTATAAAAATATACAATATTTATCAAATTTAAAATTTAAATTTAAAAAACTCATTTACTTTACTTGAAAAGAACTTTCCTTAAAAGAAGTTCAGTACAAAGAAAAGAAATATTTTTAACGTGTTTTAAATTTAAAAAAATTTAATTACATTTTATTTTGGGTCACTAATATCATTAAACACATGTGGTATATTTTGTATTTAATTTATTGGCTTACAGGCGGTTATTTTTTAAGGGTGGATGGAAAAACCGCACGTGTGCGAAGAATTTTCCTCAACTGTTTCCACACCATGTTTTTATTCTTGTTGTTGTTTGGAAAAACCTTTTAGCACCTTTGGCAAGCCGCAGCGAAAATCACAACAAGTTGCGCATCGGGATCGGTGTTTGGTGTTGGTGTCGGGACCTGAGCCTGAACCTGAACCTGGGCCTGGACCTGGCAATTGGGAATTGGGCTGATAAGCCGGCCACAAGTGGGCAAACAAAACGTTTGGAGGGAAAGACAGGAGGGAGGGTGAGCGCGAGAGAGAGAGAGAGAGAGGGAGGGTAGCAACACCTATGGCCAAACCGAGGTTTCGCGGTTGCGTCCTAAGTATGCTTTGGTTTCGGTTTCGGATTGGTTTGGTTAGGTTAGGTTGGGTTGGGTTGGGATCGGTTCGGGTCGGTTTGGTTCGGTTATGTGGTAGTTGCGGCTGAGGCGGCATCTTCTCATCTAGGTGGACGATAGTGCGACGTGGCTGCTTATCTGATCAGCGCAGGACACGCGTGCCCGTCCGTGTGTGAAGTGGAGATAACAAAGAGGTGATAATTGACCGCCCTATTGGCTGAGCAACTAATTACGTAGCTTATCAGCAACAGCGACAATCAAATCAAACGCGGGCGGGGCAACGCCGGTGGTCTCTCTCCCTCTCCCTCTCTCTCCCTCTCTCAGGTGATTGCGATCGCTGATCGATCCGCTGTAAACAAGGCCAACAACACGCACCCATGTCCAAGTGTGAAATGTGCCCGCACACAGATCGCATTCATATGCTAAATACCCATGAAATAATCCTCCTCCTCCTGCTCCTGCTCCTACTCCGGCTATCAGTTGTTTGCCTGCTCAGCAGCGCCGAGCGTTTGACGCACTGTGTCCTGGTCGTAGGCATGCACCAGCAGTGCCACCTCCAGATTCAGTTGGGCAATGTCCTCCTTCAGCTTGGCAATCGCCCTCTTGATCTGCTGCACGGAGCCTGCCAAAAAAAAAGTAAATGTAAATACAAATATATTCACAAAAAAAATACAGAACATTATTATTTGAAATAATATTTCTTACGAAAACTACCAATTAAAAGAATGAAAATTTCTTGCACATTGAAAACATTTATCTGTTTGCTTGAAGCAAGCTTTAATATCGGTTGTGGAATGGTATGTGGCATATTGGTGCTCAAAGAATCAGGAATTTTTTATATAGATAAAATAAGTGACTGCTGGAATTTAAAAAAAATTATGCTTATATTAAGTACAAGTGAAAATATTCTCAAATATTCTCGATTGAAACTATCTCATTTTTAAATCTTGATGCTCAACATTTTGGAGATAAATTACTGACGATCCCGCTAAAGATCGAACCAGAAATACTTTGCAACATATATGATTTTCCATCTCTGATTTTTTCTTTATTCTTATCTATCAAATACTAATTATTTTTTATTATTTAGATTGACAACATTTAGGAGTAATAAAAACAATATTACAATATTACAAAAAAAAAAAAAAAAAAAAATTAAAAATAATATAGCCTTATTTGAAATTTAATATTCCTCTAAAAAACATGTTAGTTTTAAGAAAGAAAAAATTTCTATTCTCGCACTTAGAATGACGCTTTTCGCTGAGTGTATTTGCACTTCTTGCTTGTTGTACTTACTGCCATCGGACATGACCTGGCCGCGTCGCTCCATTTCCTGCTTCTTGAGCTCCTGCTCGGTCATCACCTCGGCCAGCTGGTTCATCTGCTTCTCGGTGTCCGCTTGGAGCTGCGTCTGGGCGTACTGCACCGTGGACAGCTCGATGGAGAGCTCCTTGTATTGCTGGATCAGCTGCTGGAGCTCGTTGTTCAGGTGCTTCTCGCGACTCTCGATCTTCTCCAGGCTGAAGGTGAACTCCGCATGGAGTTTCTTGAGCTGCGCCTGCGTCGGCTCCGCCACATTGGCGATGCCCGTGTTGAGTGCCTCCATTTGGGTGATGTGGGTGCGCCAGTCGCGTGCGTCCGCCTTCACAAACACCTTCAGCTGCTGCAGCACCCGCTCCAGCTCCAGACGCCACTCCTGATGGTCGCTGAGCCGGGCGTTCAGCTCGCTCTGGCTTTGCTCGTCCGCGGGCATCTCGCCCATGTTGCGCTTCTGGCGATTCAGCCAATTCAGCTGCTTGAAGTTGTGCGCCTCCAGCTCCAGGTCGCTGTCGTCGCTGTGGCCGGCGCCGTTTCGTTCGTCATCCAGTTTTTCCAGTATGATTTCGGCATTGTCCTCCAGATAGTCGCCCACGAACTCCTCCTCCTGGGCAATGTGCAGGCGCTGATAGTTCACATTGGTCACCCTCAGCGCCTGCGTGGCCAGCGTGTCCAGCACCATGAGGCAAATGGGACCAGCACCACGTATCAGCTTATTGGGTGCAAAATCGACGGGCACATCCTGTCAAAAATGGCTTAGGATAGACTATCAACCGAGAGGAATTCTTTCATCACTTACAATTTCCTCGAGCATTTGTATAATCTTGGCTGTAACCGTGTTGGGATCATCGTACTCCTGCGGCCGTTCCATGTCTTTGCCCAGTTTCTTGCAGAGCCACCAACAGATCAAAGTAAACATGAAAAATTGCTCGCCGGGATTTGTTGCTTTCACAAAATAGAATCGCGACAGTGGCTTCAATTTGTATTCCCTCAGCAGATGTTTCTCATAGTTGAGCAATTTGAGCTTCTCCAGCAAATCGTCAGATTGAAAATTTTGCAATTGCTGCGTTTTATCCACGGCATCTTCCTGCATTTTTGTTTCACACTGAATTAAATGTAGAAGAAAATGTTTGTTGGTGCAAATTGTTATTCTCCATGACAACGAATAATAAAAACAAACACAATGTAGCGCATGCGTTAAGCAAGCTGCTCGGCAATTTTTTTCTTTTTTTTTCTAATTATTATTATTTTTTTTTAATATTGTATCAATCATTAGGCATTTCAATTTATAAAATATTTTAAAATTTAAAAATTGGCGCGCATGAAATACTCAAAAGATGGCGCCAACCTTACTTGACATTCACCCATAAAATCTTACAAATTGAAGCTATCGATTAGTTGCTTCACTCAGCATTAAAACTATCGATAATAATAGAAAAAACGAAGACTGACAGTTAAAATCAATACATATTTACTTATAAAAACAAATATGTATACAACAACTCCGAATGAGATATATATAAGTATAGTAAGAGCAGAACAGTTGGACAAAATAACAGCAGTCTAATTGTAGCTGAACTAATCGATTCCATATACGACCTATCGATAGAAATTGGCTTGCAGCTCTGCAAGAGCGTCACTTTTGCACCATAGATTCAAAATTCTGACGCCGTATTTAAAAGCAAATCAAAGTGTATTAGAAATGTTCAAAAACTTAGACTTAAGCGCGTTAAGCGTGGACGATATTGTTGAAGAGTACAAAATACTGCACGAGCGTCATCAGCAGCTGAAGGAGCACAGCGAGGAGGATGCCCAACGCATACACGAGCTCAAGCGCAGCCTGGACACGTCCCTGGCGGCCGAAAGGTATCTAACCCAGGAGCTGGAACAACTTACCGCTCAAGCGCAGGCCGCTTGTCCGAGCGCCGAGCCGCGCATGCAGCAGGAATTGGAGGATCTGCGACGCAAGTACAAAAATCTGCAGCTGGAGCATGAAACCTTGCAACAGGACTTCGATGCCAAGGTCGAGGAGACGTCCAGCCTCAAAACGAAGCTGGAGAGCGCAATGCGCGACTTGGCAACAAATGCCACACTGAAAGCGAACAGCGCAAATGAGGACAGTTCCGCCCGTCTAAATGCACTGGAGATGGAGAATGCTGAGCTGATGCAGAAGTTGGCCGACTATGAGGATGCCAAAGTGCAGAATACCTTCGCCGTAGCTGAGCAGGAGGTGAGTCAATGCGTAAATAACAAGTCGTTGCTAAAGAGTTTTATATCACATACACACACATAGAAAACGATTGAGATACTGAAAGATCAGGTGGACTGTCTGGAGCAGAATCTGCGCTGCAAACGCGACCAGGTGGAGGAGAAGCTGCAGCTGCTGGAGAGCGCACAGGAGCAGCTGGTGGACGCCAACGCAAAAATAGCTCTTCTCACCAGCGCACCAGAACACAATGGTTGCTACACAAATCCTACTTAGATCCTTAACTCTTGTGCTAAGCACTGTTCTTTAATCCTTGCAGATCGCAAGGGTAACTCCCTGTTTGCCGAGGTGGACGACCAACGGCAGGTCATGAAGCATTTGCTGGCCAGCCAGAAGAAGAGCTATTTGGACATGAAGAAGATATTCAACGAGAGCAAATTTGAAATACATCGACTCAAGCGGGAGAACATAGCCATGCATACCGAGCTGCAAGCATGCAGCACAATCTTCTGCAGTGCCGATAAGACATATCAGAGTAAGCGGAGTCTGGTAGTCTATGAAACTCCATATTATAAACTCGATTGCCTTTCCAGATAAGCTTAATGAACGCATTCGCCAGCTGATGCAGCAGAATGCCAAACTGGAACGCAATTTGAATGTGTCGCAGGAGCGTCTGCGCGAGCTGGCCAGCCAGAAGTCGGTCACTTGGCTAGATTCCATGCTGGATTTTTGCAAGTATGAGTTGTGCGAACGCTTGGGCCATGTTGTAGCCAAACTTGGCAATCAATTGCTAAGTTTAACCAGCTACAGATTGTTTTTATTGTGATTGGCCATTTGGTTAGGATGCGTTTAGATTTAGTTCACTTCATTCCCCCCCATTCCATTTAGACGCGAAACAGACGAGCTGAAGTCGCAGCTGCACAGCATCCACATCCAAAAGGCCACGCTTGAGGAGCAGATGCGCAATGTGCAACAGGAAATGGCACGGTATGTGCAAACACATTTTAATTGTGATACAATTTAATGTTAAATTTAATTTCACAGTTGGCGCTTTGAATCACTGAAGTCCCGCTGCGTGCTTATCGACCGGGAGAACCTGCTGATGGAGCACAAGATTGCGTTCAAGCCCATTCAGGCCATGGAGTTTGATATCAGGGAGGCGGAGCTAAAAGCGGCCCTGCCGCGCATTCTCAGCGTGCCGCCTATTCCAGCAGCAGTGACAGCTCAGGCCGACATCATAGTCTTGGATACGCCGCTAAAGCCGTCCGGAGTGTGCGTCACTCTGCAAACTGATGTCATTGTCTTGGATACCCCAATCAAAACTGAACCGCAAGAAGCTTCGAGGCCTGCCGTTAAATCTGCGTCCGGGTCAGGTTTAATGAAAGTCAAGCGCGAGGTGGAATTGGTCAATCAGGAGCAATTGCAATGCAAAACTGAAGCCGAGGAAGCTGACACAAGCGAACATGTTGAAAATGACTCTGCAATTAAGCCACACTTTGGACGCATTCAAGTTAAAAGTGAAGAGCAGCTGCTCTCGCCCAAAACTGAGCCGGACGCGGAAGAACCAACAGTTGAGCAAATTGTGCCAGGCAAACCCCTGCGCAAGGGCACGCCCATCAAATTAAGTCAGATCAAAACCGAGGTGGCGGAGGATGAGGAGACGCCTGTCAAGCCCCAGCGCAAGGACACTCCAGTGAAGCCAAAAGAAGAACCCGTTGAAATCGATGCAATTGTCGAAGCGAAACCGCTGCGCAAGGGAACTCCAGTTCGAGTCAAAGCCAGCGCTGTGGACGCCGCCTCGCTGCAGGAAGCAACCAACAACTGTCCTGTGCGCTCCATTCTAATGAAGAGGCGCGATTTGTTTGCCGAGGATACCAACAAGATTGTGCAGTTTAGCAGCAGCCAACCCATCGTGCACAATCTGAGTCCGGATTTATCCAGTCCGGATGTGTGCAGCAAGGAAAACGCAGCTCCCACTATGCCGGACATAAAGCCACCCAAAAAGACGCATAACATAATTAGACGCATTGTTGTCGCATCTAGAAAGCCAACGAGCTCCTGAAAATGATAAACGATGAATGGATACATAGAAAAAGAGCTTTTAATTAGATTTAAGACTTAGCAAATAAATTACACACCAAACAACAATAAGTCGTACAAACTTAATAATTCTTGCCAATGCCGAGCAGATCCAATGATTCTCATGTGGACACTTAATTGATCAGTAGTCAAGATAAATAATAATCCTTTCTGAAACGGCAAAATTAGATAAAAGTTAAGAAATTTGTTTGACAGTAAAAATAACAGCATTTGAAGTTGGTTCACTGTATTAACCGAATAGCAGACAATTTATTGTGCCTAAATATATCAAATTCTAAATCCTAGTTGCCAAGTTTATGATATTTGGATAGCTATACAAAAAATAAGTTTTTTACATTTTTATAAAATTGAGAATTGAGAAACAATAAAATTGTCAACGAATGCAATAACATGTGTAATACAAGAATAATAATAATAAATAAATACTTTATATTTTAATGAAATTTGGCAACTAAATTGTTTGTGTAACTAAGCTTTTAGAGTACTTAAAAAATTTTGTTGGCTTAAAAACCGGTTTAATCTAAATTTATTTATATATTTTTTTTTTGCATATTTGGAAAAACAAAATGTTCCACTTTTATATTTTGTCCGATCTTTTCTATAAACACCAAGATATGCTACAAACCCACATTGAACACAAATTTAAAATACTCTTTAGTCCCGTTTTCAGAGGGTATTGAATTGAATTCATTGATAAAAATCGATCACAAAAGAAATAATGAAACGATTGTAAGAGTTCAAATGCGATTAGATCATCTGGCACTCAAAACAGAGATTCCATTGAAACATAGAATGTGCTTACCGCATGACAATCCGCTAGACCTCCAGGGGCTTCTCCTCGTCGAACGACAAGTGATCGTAGATGGGCGCCGTAGCGGCAGCCGTGGCATTGCCGAGTTCTCGATCCGCCTCGTCGGCGTCCGTTGGCTCCTTGATCTCGGTGTAGAGCTGGTAGGCCAGCTCCGTGGGAATCGTCTCGTATGTGACGTGGTGGGTGCGTGAGCACGTCGACTGCCTGTGTCCGGCGCAGTTGCACACGGAGGCGGCGCCACTCAGTGGCGTCTCATAGCCATCGGCCTGGGGCTCCAAATCCAGTGGCATGCTGCCCGTGCTGTTGCCATTGGCAGCGGGATATCGCACGATATCGACGTGATCCACGAACCGATGGCTGCGCGCCGCCTTCCCGGCACCAAAGCAGGGCAGGCCGCTTGCGTAGTAGGACCAGTGGAACAGCCGCTCGCAGTGCAGGTAGAGATAGAGGAGCAGGAAGAGCAGCGCAATGCCCACCGGCAGCATGAAGACAATGATGAGTGCCTCGGTGCGTTGGCTGTGCGTCTTCTCGATGGGATTGCCATAGAGCACCGTGTGGCTGGAGACGTTGAGATGCGCGTTGCGCATACTCGACCAGTTGCCATGGCCACCCAACGGCTGGCTGTCATTCAAACCGACAGCTGGTGGCTTCTCTGACCGATCCTCCAGCTGGGGCCGACAACTGAGCCCGTTCACATTGATCTGGGAAATGTATTTGGCGTACTGGAACAGCCGAAAGAGCTGCGGCTGGGCATGCGAGAAGTTGAGCAGCCACTGGCAGCTCCACGGATTGTCATCGATCTGGATGCGCACCGCCGCCTGATCCCAGCCAGTGCGCTCCGTGTCCTCCAGGCGCGCCAACCGATTGCCGCTCAGGTCCAGCTGGAGGAGCGTGCGCGGCGCCAGCTGCTGCAGCTGCAGCCACGAGACGCTCCGCAGCTGATTCGCCCGCAGGTTGAGCGTCTGCAGCTGAGCCAGCTGATCGAACCAGCTGCTGTTCAGGCTGTGCAGGTGGTTGGCGCTCAGATCGAGACTCCGGAGCGTGCTGCTCGCCAGTTGCAGCTGGCGCAGCGCATTGCCGCTCAGATTGAGATGCAGCAGCCTGGCCGAGGCGGGCAGCTGCAGCGTGAAGCCGCTCAGCTCGCAGTACACCAGGCTGAGGTGGACCAGGTGGACCAGGTGATCGCTCAGCTGGAGCTGGCGCGGCTCGATGGGCGTTCGCTGCACCAGCAGCTCCGTCAGCCCGGACGGCAGCGCGTCCAGCAGCTCGCCCGACACCAGCTTCAGTTGCGTCAGCTCCACAAGCTGCAGCTGTTCCAGCTGGCCCAACGTCTCCGGCAGTCGCAGCGCCAATTGTCGCTCCCGCCGTACAATCAACTGCTGCAGCTGGGCGCAGCCGTGGAGCGTTTCGAGCAGCCGCAGCGAGTTGTCCTCGAGCAGCAGCCGCTGCAGTTGCGGCACCAGCTCGAAGCTGCGCCCGCTCAGCGTGGCCAGCTCGTTGTGACGCAGTGCGACCGCACGCAGCTGCTCCAGTCGCTGTCCGTGGGCGCAGCCCAGCGGGAGGCTGGCATCGCCCACGAAGCGCTCAATCTCGATGCTCTGCAGCTGGGCACAGTTGTCCAGATACTCCAGCCCGTAGCTGGCCACGCCCAGCGGCGGCGTCTGGCTGCCATTGAGCCGCACGTGCGGTTTGCCCGCCACGCGCTGCGCGCCCAAGTCGAAGGCGGCCGCCGGACCGCTGCCCGGCGGTTGGCCGGCACAATCGATGTCCAGCGGCAGTCCAAAGTCCTGATCGCGCCGCTGCTCCGGCGCCGTCATGTAGAGTGTGGCACGTATGCTGCACTGTCCATCGCCGTCGATCGGCGCGGCTGCCCGCACGTGCGCCAGCAGCAACAACAGCGCCCCAATCGCGCTGCAGAGCGTCATCGGCCTTTTGGCATTCCAGCTGCCCGGTGAAGCGTGCCGCATCTTTGGATTTAGCCAGCCACTCGCGTCGCGTGCGAATACTCAACTGTGCTCGCATTTGGGGAAAAGCGGAAAAACTAAGGCAGAACGCAGCAGTCGGGTGTAGCCGACCGAGCAATACTCGTCCACAGTTTCATAAAAAGAGTCGGAAGATTTTCGCCACGATGAATGCAGATCTAATCTGTCTGATCTGATCTTAACACTTTATACATATTCCAAATTCCGGACGGACAGATCCGATATGCTCTATTCACATGGTGCACGAGTGTATGAAAACGACGCACCTTTGGCTCCGCTCAATAAGAGCAGCCCCCCGCCGTTGCCACCGGCTGGGCCTGCCTGAATATTGAAAACATGATTGCTCAGTTGAGTTCTGTTATATATTTAGCCATTCTTTTGGCGCTCTCCGACAGCGCTTCCTATATATGTACGTATATAGGTTCCACACACAGCTGTCAACACCGTACCCCAAAATCGCCGTCCTCCCCCTTCTTTCCCAGTATCTCAACCAACCAAAGACCGAAGAACACTTTTCGCATTCAGAAAGATGCCTCCAAAGTGGCTGTGGAAAATGTTTATACATATATTCTGCCCGAATTGTGAATTCGTGCGATTTCTGTGCTGGATTGTTTACACATCCGTTGAGTACAAATAGATATTTTTGTATTGAATTTTGATTACTAATCATTGGTCAAGCACTTGGCATGAGATCAGATCAAGAACCCTTGAAAACGTACTGTGAAGGACAGCTTAAGTTCAAATATAGAACAGTCTCTAAATGCGATATTATATTAATAATAAAATGTGAGATGATTCAGCTGTATTTGAACATAGGTTGTGAAAAATTTAATAAACTTCGAATGTGTAACGTAAGTTCCCAAGAATAGACTGTATATCAAACATATTAAACGAGCATTAAACTTTGTAAATTTTAAGAAAACAACATGGGATAACTACTATTTAAAATAAACTTGATTTTGTATACGTTAAGTTATTGTCCAAACTTTACTTTTAACAGATAAATTGAATTTGAATGTTAATTATAAAACACACACTATATCGATAAGCAACTCCGTCCAATGTAATCAGCATATCGATAAATCGATCGATATATTCGGATATGGCGTTCGTGTTGTAAAATGGACAAAGAACCGTTTGTACTTTACATTTTAAAATATTATTCGCCACAAACTATAAAAATATAAACTAACAATTTATACACCATCCCTGTATATCTTTCCCAATATATTTAAAATACCCAATGTAGTCAGTATTTAAACTTGCGCTTAACATGAGAACATGTACATAATTTATGAACGAGAATTTGAGTAAAATGAATTGAAACAAGGACACAGCCCAAAAAGGAGCGTCGTGCAAGCAACTTGATGATATGGCCCCGGAGCCAGTTAGCTGTGGATATCGATATAGATGAATATCACATTAGACTGGCCCCGACCGTATCTTCAAGTTGCTTGAACCGCTGGACACACAGATTGGAGGATGCCTCTAGGCTCTGGTCTTCGGCGTGCGCGGATTTCCGAGCCGTGGGGCGCACGCGCTGGATGTCTGGCTCTGTGGACAGGTGCGTAGCACGTTCGGCTCGCTGCTCGGACCATTGCCGGCAGCGGCAGCGCTGCCCGTGGTGGTCATGGTGTAGATGTGGCGTCGGAGCACGCGGATGTGCTTCTGCGAGACCTCAAAGTTGTGGACCAGCGTGTGCAGCTGGGTCTGCAGCTCGGCGATGAGGCTGTCCCGCTCCTGTATCAGGCTGGATGTGGAGTTCTGGCTGCGGTTCAGCTTCAGCTCGAGATCGTAGATGCGCTTCTGCAGCTCGCGCCGCTGCTTCTCCGTCTGCTCGCGATGCCGCGTCAGCTGCCGCTTGCTGGCCGCCTGCAGCGAGTCCAGCTGCAGCTTCGTCGTGGACAGCTCCTCGATGAGGCGGCGCTTCTCGGTCTTGAGTCCCGTGTTGTAGTTCTTGAATATCTTCAGATCCCGCTCCGCTGCCTTCAGGCGATTGACGGTGATCAGCTTGCGCTTGCCCAGCTCATCGATCTTTATCTTCAGCTGGCTGGCCTCCTTCTGGAGCGCGTGCAGCTTCTCGGCCAACAGGCAATTCTCGCGCAGCACCTTCTCGTACTTCATGTGCTCCTCGCGCATCAGATGCGGCAGCTGGGCGACGTTCTTCAGCTTGCTGTCGATCTTGGAGCGCAGCGAATCGATGTCGTGACAGATGCTCGACTCCAGCTGCTTGTTGTTCACGCTCAGCTTGTCGATCTCGTGCTTCTGCGTCTTCATTATCTCCTGCGCCTTCACGCAGCGTGTGTGATAGTCCGTGATGCGATCCTGCTGATGGCGTATGATCTTCCGGAACTCCAATTGCTCGCTCTTCAGATCCTTGATGGTCGTGTACAGCTTGCTGAACTCGCCAGTGTCCATGTTGTAGGCATACTTTGGCCTGTGATCCGGCTGCGTGTTGATCACATCCTTGAGCACATGGTACATTTGCTTAATCGAGGTCGGCTCGTTCTCCTGGTCACGTCGTGTATGCCGGCCGTAACCACCAGTTTCCACTTGTGCCGACAAGTTTTGCCTGCCCTTGGAGTGGCGATTCCGCTGCACGGACACCTCCTCGCAAAAATTGTGTGCAGCGAGCACCGTCAGGAAGCTGGTGTTGCTGTGGAATCCACCCTTGCCGTTCTTCTGCAGCTCGGACGCCATGCTAGTCAATGAGGCACTGTAGCTTTGGAGGGCATTGTCCTCCGCATCCAGTTCGCTTGGCGGCTCCATTTCGGGACTCTCACTGCGCCTGCCCACAAACTGTTCGTGCTTCTGCTGCATTTCGCTTAGCTCACTGTTGATCCTCATGTATTTCTTTTCCAGTTCCCTCGTCGTCTCGTTGTACTCTTTCAGCTCCTGCTTGTACTTGGTGAACTCACTCTTCAGCTTGGCGCCAATCTCATCGCCCTGCGAGATCATTCGCCGTTTCACCTTTTGCTTCTCCTGCTCCTTACGCTCCTCCTCCTCATCGTCGTCAATGGAGCCGTACCGTTCGCCATCGCTGAGGGTCGGAGCGCCATCCTCCTCGGAGCATTTATTGCCGCTCTTGACCTCGCTTAGAGGCGCCACCGCAGTCCGGTGATGGAGGCTGATATAGCTGTTCTTCACCAGAGATTTGACACTTGTGTTATCCCCCTCCGGTTTCTTTCCCATTGAGACGGGGGACACTTTTTTAGGCGTCGGTTCGGTGTTGGCTTTGAATTCAGCCGGAATTAACATTTACGAGAATTTTGCGTACAGTTTGTATCTACTGCACTTCCTGGATTTTTTTTACCAACAGATAATTTTAAAAAGAACGTTTCACATTCGTTTACCGAAAATAATAATTAGTTCAACATAGAACAATTCGAAATTATTATCATCAAACTTTTGTTTAATGCCTACTCAACAATTTTTATTTTTCTTTTTTCGTTGATAATTTTTAATAGCTGTGTTTAGGGTATCTTCTAGTCGGGCGGGCCAACTAGAGAAATCTAAATTGTTTTGTTCTCACCTTTTCAAAATTGAGTTCTCTTTGATTTCATTGTCAATCAGAACGTAAATCGTAGAAGGTAATGATTTATATCATTACTTCAGTAAAAATTTCAACAAAAACAGTTCAGTTCATTTTAGTTGTTTCAAAAAACAGCACAACAACCTTAAAATTTTATCGTAATTCATTCCAGAATATCCTGACAAAATTTAGAGATTATGCTTTAAAATTGCAAGTAATAGGAGCTGTAATAAAAAAAAGAAGTCATCCGAAAACTATTCAAGGTTACCAAAAATAAATATTATTAAGTTTAGTTGCTAATCAATATGGCTGAAAATGAGGGAGGCGCTGAGGAGCAGGACTATGAGGAGGAGGATGCAACGATGGCCGCCATGGACGAGAACGGCATGGAAGAGGGCCTTGAAGATGATTTATTCTCGCGTCTGGGCGAATCCTCAGATGATCCTGAACAGAAGCGTATGTACATGGAGTACTTGGCGCTGATCAAGGAAATCGACTGCCAGAACAAGATAATACAGGACATTAAGAATCAGGTGATGGACATGTGCTACAAGCCCTGCAAGACGCGCAACGAGCTGCGCGAAATCAAACGCCTGCGCATCTGTATGGAGCAGGAGAACATCAAGCTCCATACGATGATGAATCGGGCCGTGCAGCTGCAGAACTTTGGCTCGCATCGCCACTACCGCGAATTGACTTTGACCACCACCGTGGACGAGGACAATATATCGCCGTACTGTGTGGGTCCCTGTGGCACCACTGGAATGGGTAGTGGTGCCACCGGCACCGAGTGCAGCGAGGAGGCCGCCGCCACCAGCTGCTGTCAAGCGGAGGGCCAGGAGGATCGTCTCATAAAGGCGCTGAGCAAGGCCATGCAGAAAATGAAAGGCGCCTGCCCGGAGGACATGAAAATGATGCAGGAGATTGCCTGCGCCATTATGGCCTCCAAGTCGAAGCCGAAACAAGTCTGCAATCCAGGACCCTGCCTGAAATCCCCCTCGCCTTGCGGCGAGAGCAGCAGCAGCATTGCCGGACCATGCCCGCCGCCCCCATGCCGGCAGCCGAAGCGCCGCTCGACGCCGTGTCCACCTCCACCGTGTCCAGCACCCTGCCCCCCGCCTCCATGTAATAAAAGCGACTCCCTGGATAAGCTGAAGAAGCGCATCGTGAGCATGCAATGCTCCGTGAAGAAGCTGCTGAATGAGGTGAGCAAGCGGGAGACCCAGGACCAGCCCTCGTGCGCATTCGATGACGATGACGAGGACGACATGCCGATCTGTTCCCCCTGCCCAGCCTCCAGGTCGCCATGTCCCGAGGATCCCGATCCGTTGATCATTTGCGGCGGCAAGCGGAACACCAAGGCCGATAAATACGAGAAGATGAAGGAAAACTACGCCCGACTGCTCACCCAGTTCCAGCGCAAGGATTGCCAGATGAAGGAGCTGGAGAAACGGTAGGCGCAACTGAACTCTAAATCTCTTCATCTCCACTTTACACCATATTTTCTCTTTCTTTTCTCCTGCATCAGAATGAAGGGAGTCATGGGCGGCTGTGGCGCGTCCAAAGGTGTCTCGGATGCAGACGCTGCGGAGCTCAATCTGCTGCGGGCGCGGGTCAACGAGATGAAGGAGGAGCAGTTGGAGTTCAAGTGCATCATGAAGGAGCAGTCGCAGCAGCTGGAGGACTATCGCAACAAGTATATGTTGGCGCAGCAGAAGGTCGAGGAGCAGTGCGTGACTCTGGACAAGCTGAACATGAACAACAAGCGCATTGAGCAGCAGATCAACACCGAGGTCAAGGAGATACGCGCCAAGTTCCAAGAGAAGCTTAACGAGCTGCTCCACTTTCCCAAGCTGCTGGAGAACGAGCAGCTGAAGCTGGCGCAGGTGTGCAAGGAGAAAGACGATTTGCAGAGCAAGCTGATTGTCGTTTGTAAGGAGCTAAAGTCTTGTAAGTCTCAGATGGACTCAAATCCGACAACCGATTTGGGTCCACAGCTGGGCCAGTGCCAGCTTGAGTTATCGCAAGCCCGCAATGAGATTGAGGAGCTGCTGCGCCAGCGAGATCTGTTCTGCGAGCAGCTGAAAACCACACAGGATGATCTGGACACGCTGCGAACCGAATCCGCCAAGATAATAGCCGGCACGAAGGAGCGCGCCGAAATGATCAAAGCCCAGCAGCAGGAACAAATCAATCGCCTCGAAAAGGAGCTGGCCCAGTGCCGTGCCACGGCCTGCCTATCGGTCAACGATCGCGAGGCCGTCATCCGCGAGATGCAGGGCCAGCTCAATACGCTCTCGTACAGCTTCGATGCGGCCCAAAAGCAAATCAAAACGCTCCGCAATCATATTGCCTATGTGTCCAATGAGAACTGTTTCCCCGTCAAGTGTTAGAAAACCTCAAACCATCCTGTCTTCAAATCGATGTTATAGCCCAATGCAACTCTGTGCCATCGTGTAATCGTCTGACGTCTAACACTTATCCAAATCGTTTACACCTATTTTTTGGCTCAACTAAGATTTCGACTATACACAAATTACACATTTCTCATTAAATAGACTCAAAATAATTCAAAATTTTGGTATTTTTTGCACTTGATTAATCTAGATATTATAGTAGGAAAAATCCTTTACGACGGCTGTCGAGGACTCTAAATTTGAAATTAACAAGTACTTGTAATCACCTGTATGCGTATGTAATCCGATTCTAGGGAAAATGAAAATGTTTTCGGGCTACATTTATTTCATCAATTTTTATATTAATTCAAGCACAGGCCAATTTACCATAGGAAGCAGCAATAAAATTAATCAAAGTCTGTGAACACTGAATGGGGGGAAGAGTTGGAGTAACGAATGCAAAGGCAGTAGCAAACGACGAAAAGAGACAAAAACTCTTTCGTCCACATTAATCGTTCAGTGCTGTTGTTGTTGTTTACTTGTGGCGAGACGCAGATAGCTAAACGTTTTCCATGCCAGAGTAACAGAGTAACATAGCAAAATAGGTAATTGGTTTGTTAATCGGCACGTCGATGTGACGTCACAACATGCAATAATTGCAAAAGCACTCACAAACTTTAGTTGTGTCATATTAAAATAGATAGATTTTAATTATATAAATGAAGAATTTTTATTTAAATTGTTCCATTCTAAGCAACTACTTCGTGATTAAACGGATAAATATAATTTCACGACAACTTTTCTAAAACAATAAAAGTCAAGCAGTTTTTTGGCGCTCAATAGGAAACAGAAATACTTTATTGCTTTAATGTGGCATTCGAGGCGTAGCCGCCAACAGTTCTACGGATGGGAGAGCGCAAATAGATGGCACAACAGAGCGCAAATAATTCTACAGCGATTTAACTGCCAGGCGTTTCATTTTAGGCGCATTCTTTTTAGCCTGACGCTTCTGCTCCTTGAGCTCCCAGCGGCGCTGCTTCTCTGGATCATCCTCGGCGAGGACGCGCTCCTTTTCCTGCTTGCGCTTATCCTCGCGACGCTGAGCAGCTGCCTCGGCACGTGCAGCATGGGTACTCTTCAGGAACTCCTCCTCAACGCGCAAACGATTTTTATCCGCCTTGGCCTTGGCCTGCAATTAAAGAGATTTGTGAATTGGTTTTGACCGGAGAGAAGAAGACTAGCTTACCTCCTTGGACATGCGGTAAGTCTTCAAGCGCTCCATTAGATAAAATATCAACAATAACAAGGGTTTTATAGTCTCCATTTCAGCATGCTTTGGCAGATTGAAACCAGCCAGCAGCACGGGCCTGGTCTCCGGCTGCTTCAAAGTGCTGCCCTCCTCTTGCTGGATCGGGCCGCTGAACTGATCGGAGATGTGCAGGTAATCGATATAGCTTTGGTATTTATTAAGTGCGGTGATAACACGTGACTCGAGTATTGCTGATGTGGCCTCTGGTATTTCCGAGAGTACGCCAAAACCGCTGGGCACATTATAGCGGTCCTCCGGTTTAACAACTAAACTACAAAACTTGGTCTGCAGAGGGAGAAATTAAATGTTAGAGCTCGTTGCAGCCACGGGTCACAAAAGATCGCTTACCAAATCGGTGTATTCCTTGAACACCTTGGTGATGGTCTTCTTACTGCCGACTGCAAATACAAATGAATCCATTAGACCGCGTGTCAGGTCGATTTTGATGTGTGCCTGATCCAACTGTGGTCGCATCAGTCCTGCGACGAGCGACACCAGATCCTGACGCTTGATCATTTTCAGTTCCACCAGCATGCCCTCACAGCAGGTGCGACCGGAGCACCAAAGGGTGTACAAGCTCTCGCTCTCCTTGATGAGCCCCGGATTCTCGTTCTCCACTTTGCCATCGTCACCGACCAAAGCAAAGTTCTCATCGAGCAGCGCCTTGTGTGTACTGAACCAGAGCTGCGCCAGACGCGCATTCTTCGCTTTGCCCGCAAAGAAGTTGGCAAAGTAGGCCAACAGACCGGCCACCATGAGCATTTCCATCCAATAAGAGTCCCAGTGGGTGCGGAAGTGCAATGGTATATTCGGAATCTTTAGCTTGGGCTCTGACTTTTGATCGATGGGCGCCTCCATGGTGTCGCCAGCGTCGTAGCCCTCAAACTCCTCCTCGTCCTGGAAATGCTCGAACTCGTCGTCATTTTCAACAAGGCCATCCTCCTCCTCGTCGCTGTTAACGGTGTACTTCTTGGGCAGTTCCAGGCGTTCCCTGCTCAGGCCGTCTCCGCCAGCTCCCCTCGATGAGTCGGCATTCTCTGCGGTCTCTGTATCGTAGCTGGCTTCCACAAAGTCATCGTCAAACGCTGCGAAGTCGTTGTCAATGTCTTCTTCGGGCTCCGAATTAACATTCGCCTGGTTTAGTTGGCAGGCGCACAGGAGCGCCAGCAACAAAAATGCAAAGACTGGTCGCATTTTTTGATTAAAATACTTCAAATAATTAACGTAATTCAGCTAATATTAACCTAAATCTAAAATTTTTCACCTAATAAAAAAAATAGGTTAAGTAAAATGAAAATATCGATATGACACAATTGCTTTTCGATAAAAACTGACAATTTAGATCATTCATCAGTTGATAAACAGTTGCAAAACAGTTGAGCTATAGCTAGTGGTGGCTTCGGAGCATGCATTTAGTACATATATAGTTTAGTGTATATAGTTTAAAAATATGTCCTAATAAAACGAATAATAATAATAAATATAATAAAAAATTATAAATATTATCAAAATATAAATAGAAAAATTATATATAATCTTCAAAAATGTGTCGTGTTTCGCCAGAGAAATCATCGATTTGACCTCAAAGTATCGATAACAAGTGCCTGCGAATATCGACTAGCCAAAACGATAGGAACTTTTTAGCCGCCGCTGTGAAGTAAACACGTTGCAATTTGCAATTTGTTAATTCTCCCGGGTTATTGAATTGAGTATTAAGTTCACCTTTACGTCTGTGCAACATGGTAAGTGTAAATAATTGAAATAATTGTTGCCTGAGCAAAGTTGACTTGGCATATTTCAATAATAATGTCCACGAATTCAAAATTCTCAACCTGATGCAATATTTGCACAGAATGTGAATTACGAATCACTAAATAATGCAAATTTAAAATTTATGTATGAAATAAACAGGCGAATGTGGAACGCAAGGGCACATTCAAGGTGGAATACCTGCAGAAAATTGAGCTCGAAGTGCAGCAACGCTGGGAGACGCAACGTGTCCACGAAACGGATGCTCCAACAGCGCCCAAAAAACGACAGGCCGAAAAGTTCTTCGTCACGTTTCCGTTTCCGTATATGAATGGTCGCCTACACTTGGGCCACACGTTCTCCATGTCGAAAGCGGAGTTTGCGGTGCGCTACCATCGCCTCAAGGGACGTCGTGTCCTGTGGCCCTTTGGCTTCCACTGCACGGGTATGCCAATTAAGGCGTGCGCCGATAAGCTGGCCCGCGAGCTAGAAACATTTGGCTATCCGCCTCAGTTTCCAGCGACGCAGGAGGAGGCGCCAGTTGAGGAGAAAACTCAGTCAGAGGTGCCCAAGGACAAGTCAAAGGGTAAGAAGAGCAAAGCCGTGGCCAAAACTGGCGCAGCCAAGTACCAATGGCAAATCATGCAGAGCCTGGGCCTGCAGGATGAGGAAATCAAGCAGTTCGCCAACGCTGAACATTGGCTCAACTACTTCCCACCGCTGGCGGTGCAGGATCTGAAGCGGATCGGTGTCCATGTCGACTGGCGTCGCACGTTTATAACCACAGATGCCAATCCCTATTTTGACTCCTTTGTGCGCTGGCAGTTCAACCATTTAAAGCAGCGCGGCAAGATCATGTATGGCAAACGCTACACTATCTTCTCACCCAAGGACGGACAGCCTTGCATGGATCACGATCGCTCCACTGGCGAGGGCGTCGGTCCCCAAGAATACACGCTCATCAAGATGAAGGTGCTGCAGCCGCCCAAGGCTTTAAGGTATTTATGTCCCTAATTCACTGTGCTTTTTAAATAACAATGGAATTCCTTTCTTATAGCGCTATCAAGCAGCCCATTTACATGGTGGCGGCCACACTGCGTCCGGAGACCATGTATGGCCAAACCAATTGCTGGCTGCATCCGGACATTAAGTACATTGCCTGGCAGAGCACGCGCGATAATGAGGTGTGGATCAGCACTCGTCGTGCCGCACGCAACATGGCCTATCAGGGCTTTACAGCGGAGGAGGGAAAAATCGTAGAGCTGGCCGAGCTGACTGGCCAGGAACTATTGGGTGTGCCGCTGTCGGCGCCGTTGACACAGCACAAAACGATTTACACACTGCCCATGCTGAGCATTAAGGAGGACAAGGGCACGGGCGTGGTGACCTCAGTGCCATCCGATTCGCCCGACGACTATGCCGCCCTAGTGGATCTGCAGAAGAAAGAGGCGTTCCGTCAAAAGTACGGATTGAAGGATGAAATGGTGCTGCCATACGAGCCGATACCCATCATCGAAGTGCCCACGCTGGGCAAACTGAGTGCCGTGCATGCCTATGAAACGCTCAAGATTCAGTCCCAAAATGACAAGGAGAAGCTGGCCGAGGCCAAGGAGCTTTGCTATCTCAAGAGTAAGTCACTTTTAAAGGTTATTAGAGAGCCGATATTACGGATATATAATTAGGTGTATGCACATACCTCTAATTTACCAATTACCAAAAATGTATTATTCACAAATTACTTTTAGTTGGATTCCAGAATGATAGCTCATAGATAACTAAGTTAACTAAAAACATAACAATTTACATTTCTCATCGAGATATATACACATTCAATAGGTTTCTATGATGGCGTTATGCTTGTGGGTGAATTTGCTGGTCGCAAAATCCAGGATGTGAAGAAGGATTTGCAAAAGCGTCTGATCGATGCCAAGGAGGCGGATGTCTACTATGAGCCCGAGAAGACAATTATGTCGCGATCGGCGGATGAGTGCGTTGTGGCGCTGTGCAACCAATGGTACCTCAACTATGGTGAGCCCGAGTGGCAGGCGCAGGCAACAAAAATATTGCAGGACATGGAAACATTTCACGAGGAGGCGCGCAACAACTTCGAAGCCTGTCTGAACTGGCTGCACGAGTACGCCTGCTCGCGTACCTATGGACTGGGCACCAAGCTGCCCTGGGATGAGCAGTGGCTTATTGAATCGCTGTCGGATTCAACCATTTATATGGCTTTCTATACGGTGTGTCACCTGCTTCAGGGCGGCACATTCCGCGGCGAGAAACCAGGACCGTTCGGTAAGTTTAATGCTTAGAGAATTTTTTGAATTATTTATGCATTTATTGTGTATGTTGTTTTCGGATTAGGCATCACACCCGCCGACATGACTGCCGAGATCTGGGACTATATATTCTTTAAGGAGACGCCGCTGCCCAAGAAAACGGCCATCAAGCAGGAGAACTTGGCTGTGCTGCGTCGCGAGTTTGAGTATTGGTATCCAATGGATTTGCGTGTTTCTGGCAAGGATTTAATACAGAACCATTTGACTTTCTGCCTGTACAATCATGCGGCCATTTGGCCCAACGACGAGACCAAGTGGCCCAAGGGCATGCGCGTCAATGGTCACTTGCTGCTCAACTCGGCCAAGATGTCCAAGTCAGATGGCAACTTCCTGACACTGCACGAAGCAATCGACAAATTTTCGGCGGACGGTACGCGGCTGTGCCTGGCCGATGCCGGCGACAGCGTCGAGGATGCCAACTTTGTGGTGAGCACTGCGGATGCTGGCATTCTACGGCTGTACACCTTCATTGAGTGGGTCAAGGAGATGCTGAACACGAGCAGCAGTCTGCGCCATAACGCGGAAAAAACCTTCAATGATCAGGTCTTCCTGAGCGAGCTGAACCTGAAAACACAACAGACGGATGACAACTATCGCCGTATGCTGTTCAAGGAGGCGCTGCGCAGCGGATTCTATGAGCTGCAGCTGGCGCGTGACAAGTACCGTGAATTGTGCGGTGCTCAGGGCATGCACGTGGATCTGGTGATGGAGTTTATACGTCGTCAGGCGCTGCTGGTGGCCCCCATCTGTCCGCACATGGCGGAGCACGTGTGGGGCCTGCTTGGCAACAAGGAGTCCATTTTGCACGCCCGCTGGCCCGAGGTGGGCGCCATTAACGAGCAGGATATTATGTGCTCTGAGTATCTGATGGAGTCGGCGCACTCCTTCCGCCTCAATCTGAAAAATATGCTGCAGGTGAAGGCGAAGGGCGGCAAGGAGAAGACGCTGGATGCCCAGACTGTGAAGCCCAATCGCGCTCTCGTTTGGGTGGCCAAAACCTATCCGCCCTGGCAGTGCTGCGTGCTGGACACTATGCGAGAACTGTACAACAAGGACACGAAAACGCTGCCCGACAACAAGATCATCGCAGCCACGCTGCAGCAGAAGGCCGAGCTGAAGAAGTTCATGAAACGTGTAATGCCCTTTGCCCAAATGATACGCGAGAAGGTGGAGACGGGCGGCAAGGGTGTCGCCGCACTCGCTGTCACACTGGAGTTCGATGAGCGTCAGGTGCTGCTCAGCAATTTGGATTACCTGAAGAATACCTTGGATGTAAGTTTCCGAGCTGCTGCAATTTAGTTTCTCTTCTAATATCTTCTGGTTCCCAGCTTGATAGCCTGGAAATCAAGTACACAGATGATCCCTCGGCACCTGAAAAGACGCGGGAGGAAGTACGTCCTGGCTCGCCATTTATTTGCTTCAGCGTTGCGCCACATGTCAGCGTGGAACTGATCAATCCGACGGAGCGTTCCTCCTTGTTCCAGGTGAACACCAATATATCCGAGGGCGATACAGTGCAAACATTGCGCGAGAAACTTGCCAAAATTATTGGCCTTAAAGCAGATGTGGCCACGCTTCAAATCTGGCGATATGAGGATCCTGTGCTGGGTCCACGCAAGCTGCCCAATTTCCAGGACTACAAAACTGGCAGGACACCGCTTACCGAAGGCAACTTTGTCCTGGACGTGGCCGCTAAGCGAGTCAGTGTCAAACAGGCGAACGGCCTGACCGAAGTGGGTCGCAGTCTGATCTATGTGGTTGAGTAAAATAAAATATATTACGCATGAAACGAAACGTGAAAATATTGTAAATCAATTGTTGGATGAATGAATACCTTAATATACTATGTGTGTTAGTATAAACCCCAAATGTGTGAATACTCTTGACCCATTTAGTCGACTACAAGAAAAATCCATTGAGTTGTGAATACTCTCTAAAATTAAGGTAGGTTGACTTGGCTGGAAATTTTATTATAATAATATTATAATAGTTAATGAGACGGGGTTACTTAAATGAAAATAAGTTTTAAAAAACATACAAAATGGAGAAAAAGAATAAAATAAAACATCTATAATGATGATATGATTAAAAATCAATCAATGAATGTTATGAAAACTCATCCTAAAGTTAAAAAGATTTCAAGCAGGAATAAGGTGATTAAAAGTTAGTTGACAAAAGACTTTTAAATTATTAGTGTATTAACTTCGTTTGTTTCAACTTGAATTAGTTTAATGTGTCATGTATTTGGCAGATAGCGTCTCAGCGGGTGCTGGCCTAGGTCGGTGGTTATCGCCTAACCCAACCCACCCATGGTCTCGACCGGGCCTATAAAAGACGAGGGCCTTATTTCAAAGTCAACTCAAAATGTTGTCAACCAAGTTTGTGATTGTTCTGCTTATGCAGGCCAGCGTAGTTGTCTTGGCCGGCGTCTGTTTGTTTCCCGAGCCTGTTAAAAGGCAACGATCCCTGCTCAACGATCTCTGGAGGAACCATCCGCGTCTCGACGGACGCATCGTGGGCGGACGCCGCATAAACATAACGGACGCACCCTATCAAATCTCGTTGCAGACATCACAGCACATATGCGGGGGTTCCCTAATCTCTGACCAGTGGATACTTACGGCGGCCCAGAAGTTCTGGCGCCAAATCTCTTAATGCATCCCCAATCTCCCAATTTCAGTGGCAAAAGTGCGGAAAAGTTCCACGTTCGGTTGGGCACATCTGAATACTCGCAGCATGGGCAGCTCCTGCGCGTCCAGCAGATTGTCCAGCACGAAAAGTTCAACTTCACCAATGTGGACTACGATTTCTCGCTGCTGCAGCTGAAGGAACCCATTCAATTTGACGAGACCAAAAAGGCCACCAAGCTGCCGGAGCCGGATCAAGTGTTCGAGGATGGGGAACCGTGCTTTGTCAGCGGCTGGGGAAATACACAGAATCTGCTGGAGTCACGTGAATGGCTGCGCCAGGTGGAGGTGCCGCTCGGGCTTTCTGGCGGGCGGCAAGGATGCCTGCCAGGGCGACTCCGGCGGTCCCATGGTCAATGAGGCTGGTGTGCTGGTGGGCGTGGTATCCTGGGGCTACGGCTGTGCCAGGCCCGACTTTCCGGGCGTCTACTCCAGTGTTGCCAAAGCGCGCAATTGGATCAAGGAGCACAGCGGCATTTAATCTAACTATATAACTAAATAAAATATCAACCATTCATACTAAACTGAATCTTTGACTCTTTTATCTGTCTATATTCTTTTTAAAATATAACACCATTAATTAGAAGAAGCAGTTAGAGAAAGACTCTTGACGTAAAAATAAAGTAAGAAATTTATTATCAAAAGACTCATTAAAAACAAGTGTCGGAAATGCCCGATTTGGAGATACCCTCTACGCAGCTTTATCATTCTAACAGCTTTCCCAACCGTTCACGAATAAAATGTTTATATAGAAACAGATTTGGAGATGATTTCCTCTTGATTTGAGACTTATGTACAGGGTATTAAAAAACACATATATACTGTTTTCTAATTTAGTTGATAAAAAAGTTTGTTATTATTTCAATTATTCTAATGTGCCATTTGTTGGGCTTGTCAAGATAAGGTCTAAGCGAGCTTGGGACTAAGAAATCCATTCCCAATCTTTGCTGGGCCTATAAAAGTCCCGAGCTTTGTTTCAAAGCCAACTAAAAATGTTGTCAGCCAAGTTTGTGATACTACTGCTTCTCCAAGCTCTCGTGGTCTGGTCTAAGCAGCAACGACAGCTGCCCAACGATCTCTGGAGGAACCAACCGCGTCTCTACGGACGCATCGTGGGCGGACGGCGCATAAACATAACGGACGCACCCTATCAAGTCTCGTTGCAGACAAGGCGTGATTACATTTGCGGCGGCGCGCTGATCTCTGACCAGTGGATACTTACGGCGGCTCACTGCACCGAGTACGTGGATCTCAGGAGCTCTGACGCCAAGTCTCTTAATTCATCCCCATTCTTCCACTTGCAGTGCCATGGCAGAGGATAACATATTTGTGCGCTTGGGCAGCTCTGAATCCTTGCGGCATGGAACCCGGAAGTCCATTCGGAAGGTTGTCCAACACAAAGAGTACAACCCAAGGAGTATGGATTACGATTTCTCGCTGGTGCAGCTGAAAAGACCCATTAATTTTGACAAGACCAAAAACGCCACCAAGCTGCCCGAGCCGGGTCAAGTGTTCGAGGATGGGGAACCGTGCTATGTCAGCGGCTGGGGTGACACACGGAATAAGGTGGAGTCATCTCAGTGGCTGCGCCAGGTGAAGGTGCCGCTGTTCAATCGGGACTTGTGCGAAAACGGGCTTTCTGGCGGGCGGCAAGGATGCCTGCCAGGGCGACTCCGGCGGTCCCATGGTCAATGAGGCTGGTGTGCTGGTGGGCGTGGTATCCTGGGGCTTCGGCTGTGCCAGTCCGAACTACCCGGGCGTTTACTCCAGAGTTGCCAGTGTGCGTAATTGGATCAAGGAACACACCGGTATTTAAGGCAACCAAATAAATGATAAAACCTTTGGGTTAAATTTGAATCAAGGCTGTAAGCCACAAAAAAAAAAGTCTTTCAGTTCGTTCACCTGGTTTCTCACATTAAATGTGAGTCGCATTGTATTTTTGGTCAGGAGTGTGCTAAGAATATGTGAGGGGGTGTGTCTACCTGTGTGTGTGTGTGTCTTGCGTAATTTGTAAACGTTTTGTGTGATTGCTTCTGATATCCTGTCAAGTGAAAGCTTAGCGATGTACTGGACTTTCAGGTAGCAGACGCGTATACACAATTAATATTACGTATACGACATGGCGAACAGCTTTAAGCATTTTAAATGCTTATTTATCGTTTTATTAGCTACTTGCTGCTTACAGCGCCATTAGACTCTTGCATAATCTTGCATGGAATTATACCTATTTGATTACATTGCTTTATTTTTTAGTACTTGCTTAAAGCAACAGGAAAAAAACTGAACCGAATGATGTAAATATGTAAAATTAAATGTGGAATTTAAAATTTAAATAAATCGATTGATTTTGACGATTATTATTATAATATTTATATTATATAAATATGTTTTGTTTATACAAATAATAAAGATCTAAATAAATTATAAATAATATAAATAAAATGCAATAATTTAAATAAATAAATGTGCCTATTTAAAAAAAAAATGTATTATATATCTTAAATGACGGTTTTATTTTTTTTTTAATAAATTAACAAAATTATATTTTTTAAAAAAACAAATAATTTTTTTTCTATTATTTTTATTTAATTAAAAAAAAATGTATTTATAAATTCTATTTAAATCTTAAACGGTTAAACAACTGTATTTTGGTGTCAACCGCGTATAAATGAATTAACAGAATTGCACTCGCCCTGAACTTGATAATGATCATGCACAGACAGACAGACACACACACTCACACAAATCCAGCTGATTAAGTAACATTTTATGCAAACAAACAGCGTTGTAAGTATATATTGTTTGAAGTGTGTAATTGGAGAATAAGCGAGGATCGGTCCGTCTGTCGTGGATGATTATGTGGCCATAAGTGCAGTTGCAGTCGCGTGGAGCTGACGTGCTCGGGGCTCGCGCCGCTGACCAAGGAGACAAAATTGGACGTAGTGGAAAAAATCGTTGGCGTTGTTACGTTTTTTGTTTTTGTTTTTTTTTTTTTTTTGCACATTTGCACATTGCATTGCGCGTTAAATGACCAACTGTTGAGTGGATGTTGTGTAAAAATAGACCGAAGGCAAAAAGCTGTTAGGCAACAGACGACCCAACCAGAGACAACTACAACGGCAGACGACGCCGACACATTAACAATCAATAGAGAGAAGTGGCAAAAATCGTTTAACGGTATGCTATTGCGATTATTGTGATTGCTCTACATTCTCACTCTCTCTCTCTCTCACACACACATATGTGTACAGAATACGAGCAGACACAAACAAACGTGCCGCACGTTGTCGTTACACGTGAGCAATGCAAGCACCCCAAGCCGGCCGTGTGCGAGAATGAGATGCAACGATTCAGAACACAAAAGCTTTTACACTAACACACATACAGCGAGAAGCCGGCGTAACGTTAATTTGTAGGCAAAGCTTTTGCGTCTCATGCAAGTGTAATGTGAATGTAAACGGTCACGGGTCTGTGTGTGTGAATGGAAGCTTCGGATCGGTGCATTCGCGGCTTCGACTCGAGTACATTGCAAATACATTGAGCATTCATCTTTGTACGCTTCAAGGAAACGGTTTATGTCGCATCGCGACGCAGCTAACAAGAAAATACTCTTTAAAAAATTATGCAAAAACAAAAAGATATTAAGCAGTATTCTTCAAATATTTTCATTAATTTCGTGCAAGCTTGTGGTATGTGCGAATTATAAATTCGAAAAAAAGTAAACAATTAAATTTACAACGTAATTAACTAATCGTGTGCAATATATACTAAGCAACAAAATACAGTTGAGATTGCTAACGTATTTGTTTGTTTGTGTATGTGTATTTGTGTGCCAGTGAATAAATATGCTGTTCTTTATTTTTGCCCTGTAAATGATGAATGCGCAAATTATTTTCTAGTTTACTAAAGTTGTTTTACGTAAGTTTAACGACTATAATTAAGCTGCAATAAACGATAAATAAATGTGTGTGACAGAAATACAAAAAATTTTGCTGTTACATTTTATTAAACAAATATAATTCATATATACTTTAAAACAGCACTTTAAACATCAAAAACAATAATTAAAAGTGCTATCCAATCAAAATCAGAATATAACCACTGTGGAATAAACTCAATTTCACATAGAACAAATCGGGTAAGTAATTTAGAGCAAACTATCATTTAGTTAAATTAAGTACTTGACCTAGCACAGCTCGTTGCAGCGTAGCCCACAATGCAAAAAAAAAAAAAAATTGTAAGAAAAGCTCACAGAGACAAAGCTTTTCATTATGTTGAAAAAAATGCAACAGATTTGAGCATATCATTAAAATTTAAAGTAACGTTTAGAGCGCATTTTACGCTTTTATTTTTACTTAAAGGCTGGATAGTGCCACAAGTTTATGCGGAAATATGTAAATTCTTATATAATAGACGCATTGAAAAGCGTACTCTTGAAATTTTCAAAAAGCTTACAACGAAATTCAAACAACTCAGCAAAAATAAACCTTCGAGTTGCAGTCATTGAACCGACATTGGCAGCCCACCTATCAAATTTAATCGAGGGCCACTTTAAAAATCATTTTTATAGTTTACAAAAAAATGTATTTAACAGTGTAAGAGTAAATTTATTATTTGTTTGTTTACATTTTTTTCTTCAATATAATGTATTTAAAGTTATCATGAACCATCCCTTTCTCAGCAATTTAAATTCAAGACATCCTTAAAGCCACACTCGTAATTTTACTTTGGGGGAGTTTTTACTCTATTTTCAAGTAAATAGAGTTTTTACCTTGTTTGCAAATTATGTGTAACAATAGGAATCAATTTTGCCATTGTTCAGAAATTCTATACTGTATTCAGCAAAACTAAATATTTTTAAAATAATGTAAAGATACAAAATTTTACCAGAAAGGGTATCAACACTTCGGCCAAATGTACAAAATGTTTTCCTTGTAATGGGTCTGTTTTTGGCAGCCCAGAAATATGTTTTCTTTTGGATGCGCCCGCGGTTTTGATATCGAGGAATCTATTTTACTTTCTTTTTTTTGCATTTTAAAATTTGCATTGTAGAATTTGCCAATCGGCACTCTTTATTGTTCGGTTGCATTTTAAGCGAAATATATTCATTAGAACTTTTGAATGAATTTTCCTTAGCGAAAGAATGAAATTGCATTTTTATTAGTTTCGCCAATACAAAAACAATGCGCATACCATTTGTTATCTCTTATTTTCTGTTTGTACAGCAACAAGTTTTATGTAAGCTCTCATTGAAGTGTTCTTGGTTTCATAACTGCAAGCGGAAATGGGATCGGGGTTGAGTTTCGAAAATAACACATTGGAACACGTCTATACATACAAATATATAAATACGTATATACATATATATGTGTAGTACACTTGAGTTATGTAATGTTGTAAAATATTAAAAAAAAATTTATCATAACAAAACTGAAAATATGTAAAAAATTAATATAATAAATGTAAATTTTTACAATTAACGTTATAGCTTGAATTGTATTGGTTTATTATGCAATATTGCAAAACAAGTACATAAAGTACATCATAATCAAAATGCCATCAATCCTTATGAGGGTTTGAAATATGGAAGGTGTGGATTCCAGAGCTTAACATGTCAATATGTTTATATATTAACTTTTTACATTTGGCATGATTTCTGACTAAAAATTTTACCACCTCAGAATCACCTGAAATGTTGTTTTTTTCACTAAATGTGACAACCACAATCGTTTAAAATTATTAATTTGCAATTCAAAAAGGAAAGTTTGATTAAAAAGTAAAAAAAATGTAGTTCATTCAGTTAAGAGGTCAAATCATAATGAAATTTACATAAAATATCGGTTGAGTTTTAACAAATTTATGATGGTTTCAAAATAAGGAAACGATGGATCCGTTAGGTTTTTATGTCAACATTTTTGTGCATTTTATCAGTCATATTTTAAACCGTCAGAAATTGTTTGCGAATACAATTACAAAAGGTAATGAAACCGGCGCCACAGAACTAAAAATTAAACATAATTTTTATTTTAACTATAGTTTATATGACATATATGATCAAATTAATGTTAAACAATCCAGTCTATAATAATTGCCATTTCTAGCGCATTAATTTAACACGCTCGCTTAAAAGTATGCAACACTTTTATTTCCAAATTTTATTGAACTTTGGTAAAAAAAAGTGCAGAGAGAAGCATACATCAATTACTCTATAAGTATATATATATATATATATATATATATATATATATAAAAGGCCAAATGGGTGATTGGATTTAGCCATGTCTGTCCTTTGATCTCGGAAACTCAGAAAGAGTATATTATACTCTTGGTTTAAAAGTTTTTCAAAAAATAATTTTCCAGATTGGGGATGAAGCGCAGCAGCTGCTTGCTGTGTGTGTGTAATTTTTTTTATGTACACATGGCTGCATTTGAGTTAGAGTGTATATAATGAGAGCTCGCAGCTGGGTGTTGGGTACTTTCGAGTAGAATAGACTAGAATCCATCAGCCATCTTTCCTATCTTAAGAAGCAATCCCATAGATACACAATATGATATAAAATCAATCACCATCAGTGGCAGTTGTGAGGATTCGCTGAGTTGGCTTAGCGGGTCATGGCCATAAGCATTGAAGCCTTTCTTTCAGTGCATTTCAACAGCATATAACATAAGCAACGGGGGGGACCCTAAGGGGTTCGTCGTCTGCAAGACTCAATGTGCATCTTTTCAATATTTGCTGCGTCGTTTACACAATCATCAAAGCGAACACCAGCTTTGTAAGTGTGTGTGTGTGTGAGTGTAAGTCACATGCGAGTAGCGGATGCCTGCCCATGCTTATGTTTCAAGTACTTACGTGGACTACACAAACGAGGAGGGTTGCGACAAGCGTTCGAATCCGATTCGATTCGATTGAGCTCCCTTATTGTTGCTGGCAATCAATTGTAAGTCGTGTTTTTGTTGGTGGTTGCGGGTGTTGGTGGGGAAGGTCGGTCGAGAATAGTAGTTACCTTTGTGCTTACGTGCCACTGAAAAGCTTTCGCTTTGGCCATTTTTCCGTTCAAACAATATGCTGGCTGAGCGCACGTGTTGCATGGGCGTGTTGAAGTCGCGTTATCTTCCACGCTGCGGCTACAAATTGGCCAGTGGATAGTGGGGGAATTGGTCACATGCTGTTGACTGTGCGCAGCTCTGGTTTCTATTCATGGTCCTCACTGATGTTGTATAATGCAATGGCAAACAACTTCTGATTCCGTTTTCATAACTACTTTGCTGGATTTGATTTACAGTCGAGAGTATATTTTTAGCTTTGGTTTCTGATAACGTCACTGCCAACAAATTCCTGTGAAAAACATCGAATATTTCTATACCCTGAACTCCTGAAAAAAAAGGGTCAGAGTTAACAGACGATATGGTTAGTTCCGTCTGTCTTTCCGTTTGTATAAATGCGATCCCTAAAACTAAAAAAGTTAGAGACCTAAGCATCTTTTGTTGAGAAAATTTTTAATATTCGGTTATATAGATTCCTTTAAGTATATAACTTTTTTTAAATTAAAACTAATTTAACAATTTGATTGCTTCGTGTTTTTGCAGAGCTGGTAATTAGAGAATCGCCGGTTTTTATCCTTTGTAAAGGGAACTTCTTGCCTAATTCGTGAAAATGTGCCACGATTGGCAGCTTAAAACACAATCATCAGCTTTTCTACGAGTATAGTAAAATCCATTCACAAGAAAGAACCTAACATGGATTGGTTACTCGGAACGCCTCAGTTGCAGAGCGCCTTCTCCTCGCTGGGCTCCCTGGAGGGCAACACCTACGTGGTCAGCCCCAATGCATTGGGTAAGTAGAGCGATCCGATGAAAGGTGACTGAGCTGACTTCTTTTACCTTCTATCATAGCTATTTTGAAGGAGATTAACTATAAGCTTACCTACGAGGATCAGACGTTGCGCACCTTTCGACGCGCCATTGGCTTTGGGGAGAATATCCGCTCCGATTTGATTCCACTGCTAACCAATGCCAAGGACGATGCCGTGCTGGAGTCGGTTATACGCATATTGGTGAATCTCACCGTGCCGGTGGAGTGCCTCTTCTCCGTGGATCTCATGTACCGCACCGAGGTGGGTCGCCACACCATATTCGAGCTGAACAAGCTGCTGTACAGCAGCAAGGAAGCCTTCACCGATCCGAAGAGCACAAAGAGCGTTGTCGAGTACATGAAGAACATTCTGGAATCGGAAACGAATCTGTCGCCGCACAAATGCGACCAGATCAACAATTGTCTGTTGCTGTTGCGCAACATCCTGCACATACCGGAACATAATCCGGACTTTCTAATGCCGACGGCGCCGTCGAACGGTCGATATAAGGTCTCCATGCAGAACACCATAATGTGGAACCTGTTTATCCAGAGCATTGACAAGCTGTTGCTCTATCTGATGGCCTCGCCGCAGCGCACCATCTGGGACGTGACAATGGTCCAGCTGATCGCGCTATTCTACAAGGATCAGCACGTGAGCATCCTGCAGAAGCTGTTGAACATGTGGTTCGAGGCCTCCATCTCGGAGAGTTCAGACGACGAGAGCAACACAACGCCGCCGAAACAGGGTAGCGGCGATTCCAGTCCTATGCTCACATCGGATCCCACCTCGGACTCCTCGGACAACGGCAGCAACGGGGACAGCGGCAACAAGCTGAAGGGCAGCGAAGAGCGACGTCAGGCCCAGCGGGACACCGAGGCCACGCTGCAGGCGGTCAGCCGGAAGGGACACGCCTACCAGAACGCCATGGCGAGAGTGGCCGCCTACAATGAGATCGATCTGCCGTGCTCCTCGAGTGCCCGGCGTCAGCACGTGTCCGCCGACGAGAGCATGGATTACATCGAGTACGAGGAGCAGGATCAGGAGAGCCAACAGCAGTTGGCCGCCGTCAATGCGGAGCCAATAAATCTAACACAACCAGCTGACAATGTCAAGCGCACTACCAATACCAATACCAACACCACCAGCAGCAACCCATCGTCGCACTGCACCACAGTCGGCGTCTGCTTTGAGCCGTTTAAGCCACCCGCGCCGCTGTCCACCACAGGACACGCCATCCTGTCGGACATGCGATTCGAGGGCTACAGCTCGCACACGCAAGTGTCGGCCGTTAAATTGGGCCAGAAGTCACCGCACTCGGGTCAGCTGCAGCTAATCATTGGCAAGTGCTGTCCACAGAAGCGCCAGTGTCCCTCCTCACAGTCGGAGCTGTCCGACTGCGGCTACGCCACTCAGGCGGAGCAACAGGAGTGCAAGTCCACGTCCAGCAACGAAGACGACGGACCGCAGGGCAAGCCGCAGCACCAGAAGCCGCCGTGCAACACCAAGCCACGGACCAAGCAACGCGTCCTCGTGACGCCCATTGACAAAAAGGATCTGCGTCGCAAAAAGCTGGTCAAGCGCAGCAAGAGCAGCCAGTAAGTAACCACTAGAAGCTCTTTCAATGAACGGTTATTCCAAACAATCCCTTCAACAGCATCAACATGAAGGGTCTGGTCCTGCACACGCCCTCAGATGATGATATTTCCAATCTGCTCAAGGAATTCACCGTAGACTTTCTGCTCAAGGGCTACAACTTTTTGGCAGGAGAGATGTACACACAGCTGTCGGGCAATTTGGTAGGTTTACACAGGAATCATGGCAAGAGGACTCCGCCTAAAGGGTTTATTTTTACTCCTCTATTTCAACAGAAGGTGCCCATCGACACATCGCATTTCTTCTGGCTAATCACGTTCTTTCTTAAGTTCGCTGCTCAACTGGAGCTAGACATCGATCACATTGATTCCATACTCACCTTCGATGTCCTCGGCTATCTCACCTACGAGGCTGTCAGTCTCTCGGAGCAACTGGAGCTCAATGTCCGGCAGGAGGGCAACGATCTGAATCAATATCTGCGTCGCATGCATCTGGTGGTGACCGCCATACGTGAGTTCCTCCAGGCCATCGAGACCTACAAGAAGGTGACGCACCTGAGAGAGGAAGATCGCCTGCGTCTGCACCAGCTCCAGCTCCAGATTAGCTCCACCACAGATCTGCGTTGTTTGTTTGTGCTGCTGCTGCGACGCTTCAATCCCAGCATCCATTCCAAGCAGTACCTTCAAGACCTGATTGTGACCAATCACATTCTATTGATGATTTTGGACAGCGCCAGCAAATTGGAAGGCGGCCACGAGATTGGACTCCATGAACATATCTTACAGTGGGTGTTAACCGAAATGCAACCAAATGGATCCCAGTTTTAATTCAACTCTTCCGTTTACTTATCAGATTTGCCACCTTGGAGGTAATGTACTACTATGGCATTCTCCTGGAGGACTTTACCAGCAATGGCGAATTCGTGAATGACTGCATCTTTACCATGATGCATCACATCGGCGGTGATCTGAGCCAGATTGGTGTTCTCTTCCAGCCGATAATATTGAAAACATACTCTCGCATTTGGGAGGCCGAATACGAACTATGCGATGTACGTTTCCAATTCGTTAATTGAAGTTTGGTTTTTTTCAATGCATTCCGCTTTTTCCTTGCAGGATTGGTCCGATTTAATTGAATTTGTTATACATAAATTTATGAACACACCGCCGAAATCGCCGCTGGCTATACCAACAACATCGCTGACCGAAATGACAAAGGAACACAATCAGGAGCACACAATATGGTAAGTGGAAATCTCTCTATTACATTCTCGTTTTAAAGTAAAAGCTTTTGTTGTTAATTAATATTGGCAACCAATTAGAGAAGGTCAGCTTAAAAACTATCGATAATTGCATACATATCGATGCTAACTTTAAGTGCGCTTGCAGAAACGATGGAAGTGAAACATATTCAAACAGAACATTTATTGAAATTAATTGTTTTTATGCAGCACCTGGACGAAAGATGAGATGGATACGCTCTATTGGAATTATCTGCAGAGCAAGAAGAACAGCGATGTGGTCGGCAAAATTGTAAAGCTCTTTAGCAACAATGGCAGGCAAATAAAGACGCGCATCTCCATTATACAACAACTGTTGCAGCAGGTGAGCTCAAATTGAGAAATTGAAATATTCGAAGTTGTGCTAATTAAACGGGGGTTTTTAAATCAGGACATAATAACGCTGCTGGAGTATGATGATCTAATGAAGTTTGAGGATGCCGAGTATCAGAGATCCTTGCTGACCACGACGACATCGGTGACCAGCGAATCTGGCATTGAGCTAAAAGAAAGCAGCTATGGAAAACCCTCCGATGATGTTCAGGTAAATTTACGAACTTAACTAAGTTTGGGTTCGGCATAAACTAAGCTAACTTTTTTAGATTCTCGTCGATCTGATCGTTAAGGAGCACAAGTCCCAGCATTTGGTGTGGCTGCAGAAGCTGCTGCTCGAGTGCTGCTACATTAAGCTAATGCTGAAATGCGGCAGCAGCGTCTTTACGGTGGAGCCCATCATGGAGCCGGTCGCTTATCATTGCATCAGCAGGCAAAAGCCGATACCGGTGGTGCAGTGGAACAATGAGCAGTCGTCGACGATGCTGTATCAGCCATTTGTGCTGCTGCTGCATAAGTTGGGCATTCAGCTGCCGGCGGATGCGGGCGCGATCTTTGCCCGAATACCGGAGTATTGGACGCCGGAGCTGATGTATGGGCTGGCGAAGCAGCTGGGATCGTTGGATAAACGTGAGTTAAACTCGTACCACTCTAAAAATTGAAGGTGATGTATATACCGATATCAACAATTTTTGCTCTCTTTGTCGACGACACAAATTTTGATTATGGGAATCTCGCCCGTCCCCGCCCCCACTCCCCCGCTCAACAAAACCATTACAATATCACAAACTCCATACGCATCTGCCCGATATCCATGCTCCCTACTTGCATCTCAACCAACATCTCTCTCACTGTGGCTGTGTGTGTGTCAATCGGTGTATTTCGATATGCTCTGTGCCTCTCTTTCTCCTCTTCTTCGGCTCTTATAGTGAAGCTCAAGTTCGATCCCAGCGAACTGGATGATGCCGTCTCGGCGCGCTATCAAAACACCGGCGCCCGCAACTCGCTCAGCTCCATTAGCAGCATTGAAGCGGATCTCGTTGACCTGGAGGAGCTGGCACTCATTCCCGAGGTGGACACAGCTGTGGAGAAGGCGGCGGCAGCCGAAACCTTTGCCGTGCCCAGAGTCAAGCACAGCCACTCGATGATCAGGTGCGTCATTTAACTGGCTTAAACACGACTTTTGTGCTTAACTAATTACATTTGTTTTTCTTTTTGTGTTGGCAGATATACGCCGGATCCGACACCGGCGATGCCCAATTGGCTGCAGTTGGTCATGCGCAGGAAATGCAATCAGCGGATTAGTCCAGCCACAGATGCCAGCGATTGGTAAGTGGCCCCAAAGTCATCAGACTTATGGCACACGGCAGCCGTTGAGAGGCTCGCTCTGCAACATATTGTTTACATGGCGCCCTCAATGCAATTTATGAACTTTGAGACCCGCCACAAAAGACTCTACATTTACTTTCGTGTGTGTTGACAGTTGTCGCGCCAAACGTAGCCTGCAACTGGCAACTTGCAACTTGCAAAAGGCAACTGGCAACTTGCAACTCTCACAACTCGCACTAAATGTCAGGCTCTGTTGGCCATTGTTTGGCTTTGGCCGGGTCGCTTTAGCCTAGAACGGCCTCCCTGCCGCCTTGCGCCATCTAAATTCATCTGTTTTGGGCTTTTGTCCAAATCTGCGAGAATGTGTGTGTGCGAGTGTGTGTGTGTGTCTATCTAGCTGTTTACATCTCTGGGCATTTGGACCTCACACGATCGCCCGCTGCTCATGTTGAACAACATTTTGCATATAGTTTATGATTTTTTCTTTTGTTTTACCATTTGTTGGCTGCGATCTTTTAGTGCTCGAAATAAAATACGAAACTCAAACAAATTGCAAAGAAAACATTATTTTTTTTTTATATAAATGAGATATTGAAATAGGAGCATAATTTTAATTGACTAAAATAAATTGGGATTACATTACTTTGTGGTAAAAAGTACCATAATTAACATCTCATATTTTTGTTTTTAATTTTATTTAACTATTCAATGATCTTTAACCTTTTACAAGTCCATCTTTAAATTAATTGTAAACTTTGTTTATATTAATATTATTATTATGAATTTTAAGTGGTTCATAGCGCATTTTACAGTCGCCTTTTCTTTCGTTGCCCTAGTTTTTTTTGCGCACAAATTTTTCGTTTGACACCTTTCAAGTTTGAAATCAACGACTATGAGATACATTGTCTGACCTCTGTTGGCAGCGACATGAATGAAGTCATCGCGATTAGCACGCAGCAGTTGTATCTTGTATCTGATGGATACATTTTGGTGCAACGTTGTGGACGGTAGCAGAATATTATAAATATTAATATGAATTAATTAAGCTGGTGTGGCGCAAAATAATTGCGACCTTGTTAATTAACTTGGCCATTTCTATCAAATTAATCGCTGCTACACTGAGAAAAAATAGCACTGTTCAAAGTTGTTTTTTTTTTTTTAATTTATAATAATTTCCTTCTTTTTTAATAAAAATAAAAAATATTATTATGGAACTAAAAAGTAATTTAAAAAAACCTACTTTACTTCAATTCTTATCAGTGATATTTAAGATTTTTTCAAATTATTCTCACAATGTAGAAATCGATTCAACTACAATTGCCCATTATTGTTCAAAAGTAATTAAAATTGAGCATTGTTAAGGCTATAAATAAGCTATAAATTTAAACAGTAAACAAAGGAAAATCACATTTATCAGATTTTACTATTGCATCCTCATCTCACATTTTATCACATTTTCGCACACATTTTAAATGTATACAGGGAGTGATATCTGAACAAGTTTTATTTTGTTTTGCCAAAAATTCATTCGTCGTCATGTGAAATAAATACTTTAGCTCATAAATTTTATTTGATTGTTTCGATACGCTGCTGCATTTAAGCTAATGTCAAACGAGTTTCGTCTTCGCGGAAAGTAAAAGTCAAAAGTTGTGCGAAGCTGTGGTCAAAGGCCTGGCTAAAGAATCGCTTCTCGATACGAGAAACATCAAACAAGTTCTAAAAACCAAAGCGCTTCACAATAATAGACTTTTAGCTAATCAGTTGCGTCAGTTTTTGGGCGTGGTGTAGCTATTAAAAAAATAGCCTGGGACAGGTTTCAATTAAAGTCCATGAGCAATTTGACAAGTGGATTCTTTTTCTAATTTAACTTTTAATTTATTTAAAATTTTATTTATTTCAACTTAAAATGTAATGGGCATAAGCTGTTTGGTATTTTTGCCTATTTATTTTATTTCAAAAACTTAAAAAAATGTTTTGATAAAATTCTCAATTGGTTTATAGCACTGCGCAGCCTTTGGTATTTGTTTTATTTGATAACTTTAAAGCATTCAATGAGCAATTTGATAAGTAAATTCTTTTTCCTATTTAACAACTAATTTATTTAATATTTGTCTAATGAGGTAACACTGTTTAGTATTTATGCCTATTTATTTTATTTCAAAAATTTGTTGATAAAATTCTCAACCAATTCAGCCTTTGCCGTTGGTTTTCTTTGATAGCTTTTAAGCAAATTAACACAAAGGCGTCGCCAAGTGGGCACGAGGCACAGTTATTTCATGGATTTTACGCCTGCGGCTTGTGGGCGTTGTGCAAATGCAATTTTCCAAAGTAATTTAATTTGACGCCTGGCGAAAATTGAAATTGACATTTGCTGTGTGCGGCCCACAAGGAAGCCAACGACGACAACGAGCAGCGATTTACAATGAAACCGAAAGTCGAATTGCCTTCACTCTCTGTGTCTTGGTTTTCCAGTGGACCGTGTGGGCTGTAAATTGTCTGTCTGAAATGTTCCGCCAAGTGTCTGTCAGTCAGCCGGGCAAATATGAACATGAATTGCATTCTATTGTACTTGGTTTGAACAGTTTTAAACGGCAGCAGGCAGAAGACTTGGTCAAATTGGAAGCCAAATTCAAATCCAGTTCGCGACTCTGGGTTCAACTGCCGACCTTCTATGGAGCGCGTTGCTGTTGTTTCTGTTATTTTCTTATTTTATTTTTGGGTTTGGCCCAATGTTGTTAACATTTTGGTTTATGGTTGCTGCAATTTATGTGCCAACAACAGCAACAACAACAGACGAGGCATTAAGCACAACATGCAGACAAACATGGACACCAATTGCTCTCGTGGTGTGGATTGCAGTGCAGTGCAGTGCACCACAGCAGCAGCACCACATCAATCAGTCGCATAAATCATTTTAATTATTAAATAAACAAGTTCTGCAGCCGCTGACTCATTGCAACTGCAATTGCCAGGCACACGGTGTGATACCTACTTATATATATGAGCCAAACTATGAAAGGGTTAATTGAGCAACGATTTATGTTGTTTTCGATTCTGTGCTACCAATAGAATGTGCTGCTATCTGGGTATTTGGTTTAACTGCATAAATGATGCTTTAAGGTAATCATTAAAAAAAACGTAGAATTTTGCTTAAATGCAATTTAGGAGCAATCCATGATCAAAATGCCATCAAACACGAAAATCGGTATAGTTTTGGAAAAGTTATGGGAGTTTAAAATGTGGAACCTACGGTCCACGAATTTTACTTGTCAAAATTTAGAAAAATTTTTGAAAAATGATTTTTGACCAAAAATTTGACCCCCCTCAAAATCGGCCCCAATGTTGTTTTTTTCACTAATTGTGACTACCACAATCGATTAAAACTGGTATTTCGCCATTTTAAATTTTGAAAAAATTTTTTTTCGAAAAATCATAAGGGGGAAGTACATGGTTTTTTGACAAAAATTTGAAAAAACATTTTTTTTCGAGTATGCAAAATACTTAAATGCAGATTCAATTTATAAGTCAAACCATGATCAAAATGCCATCAAACACGAAAATCGGTTCAGTTTTGACAAAGTTATGGGAGTTTAAAATGTGGAAGCTACGTATCCAAGAGTTTTACTTGTCAAAATTTTTCTAAATTTTGACATGATTTTTGACCAAAAATTTGACCCCCTCAAAATCGGCTCCAATGTTGTTTTTTTCACTAATTGTGACTACCACAATCGATTAAAAATAGTATTTCGCCATTTTAATTTTGAAAAAATTTTTTTTCGAAAAATCATAAGGGGGGAGCACATGGTTTTTTGACAAAAATTTGAAAAAAAAATTTTTTTCGAGTATGCAAAATATGTAAATGCAGATTCAATTTAGGAGTCAAACCATGATCAAAATGCCATCAAACACAAAAATCGGTTCAGTTTTGACAAAGTTATGGGAGTTTGAAATGTGGAAGCTACGGATCCAAGAGTTTTACTTGTCAAAATTTTTCTAAATTTTGACATGATTTTTGATCAAAAATTTGACCCCCTCAAAATCGGCCCCAATGTTGTTTTTTTCACTAATTGTGACTGCCACAATCGATTAAAAATAGTATTTCGCCAAAATTTTTCTAAATTTTGACATGATTTTTGACCAAAAGTGTGACCCCCTCAAAACCGGCCCCAATGTTGTTTTTTCACTAATTGTGACTACTAAAATCGATTAAAAATAATATTTCGCCATTTTAAATTTTGAAAAAATTTTTTTTCGAAAAATCATAAGGGGGGAGTACATAATTTTTTTTCGAGTATGCAAAATACTTAAATGCAGATTCAATTTAGGAGTCAAACCATGATCAAAATGCCATCAAACACGAAAATCCGTTCAGTTTTGACAAAGTTGTGGGAGTTTAAAATAGAAGAATATACACATGTAAACAAAACCCGCCCAACAGTCTGCATTTGTAACTTTATATGAACAATAGGATATTTATTACAAATTTTGATGTTACTTAAATTCTCTATAATAGTGTCTCTTTCTCGCTTGCAGTGTCAGTACCTGTACGATGACCGCCGAAGACGAGGGCATGGGCAAATCGTATGCCTCCACAAATCAGGCACCGAGCGCAACCAACACGCATGCGACGATCGGCAAGTTGAGCAGTTATATGACCCCGATGAATGAGAACAGCAGCAGCTCCGGCTGCGGAGGAACTGTGTCATCGATGTCGCTGGGATCACTGATGCGCACCAGTGCACCAGATGCGAACGGGGATGTGATGATGAAGGCGCCGTTTGAGCGAATGGAGGTGGCTGGTGGACATTTCGCGCGGGCCAATTTGCATCAGGAGTACAGCGCGATGGTGGCATCGGTCTACGGAAACGATTTAGCCAAGTGAGTGAGTGGGATCGAGATTGAGAGAGACTGAGCCATGCCAAGAGCGGGCCAGCTAATTGACAAATGACAATTAGACACATTGCGCAAATGCCAAAAAATCGAATGAAACGAATCTCGAGCCGCAAAACTGACAGAATGTCAAGCTCTGTCAATAGCCAATAACGGGCACCCGGAGCATGCCAAACATTTTTGCACAGTGTCTCACATAAATTTATGGCGGGCAATTATTCAATTTAAGACGATTTTGATTTCAAACCAAATTTGGAGGCGGTCGCATGTCCGACTCTAATATTATTTATTTTTATGGAGCGACAATTTGGAATGCAAATAACAATCGGTTGTTTTTTGTTTGTTTTGGTATATTGTTTTTGTTGTTGCTTTTTTGATATCGAATTTCGATAACTGACGTCTTAAATCTTCAATTCTTATCGCAGCAGCGACAATGTTTCAGTGGCTTCGGACTTGACCCGCATGTATGTCAGCGATGAGGATGAGAAGCATGAGTTCCGAGCGCCAGTGCCGCATTATCATTGAGCAAAGTGACAGAGAGGCAGAGTAAGAGAGTAAGAGAGAGAGAGAGAGAAGTATAACGAATGAGTCGAATGCTTCGAGTCTCGAATCGAGGCATTCACAAAAGGCAGACAAAGGCAGACTAAGATCAGGCCCAAGACCGAATTCTGTCAGTTAATTAAAAGTACCTTCACTTTGCAAAACAATTCCTAAATATATCTATATTATAATTATACACATACTGAATTGGCGCTTAAGATTATGTTATTAATTATTGAATCAAATTATATTTGCATTATTTAATGCAAAACTTTAAATATAGATTTAAATAAAAAATATAAAAGACAAAAATTTTTTTTCCAAAGCCGTGAAATTATTAGAAACAGAAAAAACATTTAAAAATGTTATATTTTAAATGTTGTTAAGCTCTTTTCAAATGCTTTATATTTATTACCAAGGCTATAAAAAGTGCATTATATTCTTTATAGAGAAATATACGATCTAAAATAAATATATATTAGAAGAAACAAATATATATTATATTATATATTATTATTATAATATATTAGCTCTATAGAGCTGTAGATAAATTAAGCTAGTTTTATTTTCAACTGTACTTGGTATTTATAGATACATCAATGGGCAGTTCCTGGTTAAAATAGTGCAAATATACACACATACCATGAAAATATTTTTACAATATTAACGAAAAATATATTTGTATGTTAGGCTTAATTCTATATAAATGTATAAGAGACAACCACATACAACAATTAACAACTGTCTATGTCTATATTTTAAAAACTATACTTGGTTATTGATCAAATAAAGCTTTCCTTGTCGTAATCAATGTTTTACGTTTATGTAAAAAAAAAACTGGGGATAGTCAGATCCGCCACACGCTGTGCGCACAAACAAATGACAAAAAGCAAACAACAATGTTGGCCACAATAGATCTAAGCCGAATATGAAATATGTGCTGCAAATTGGCGGTGCCAGAAGAAAAACGAGCTCTGACCATTGCGAATTAAGGTCATTGGCGTAACCGATGTGGCTAAAACGGAATCTGTAGCAAAATCAGCGACTGTTTCACGCATATGCACCCAAACGGTAGCCGAAAAAAAAAACAAAATCGAAATCTCATAGGTAGACATATGCTTAATATGGCCCAAGTGCACAAACATAAAAAAAAAATGTGCGGGCCAAAGCCCAAGCCAACTAAAATGGTAAACATGCCAAAAACAATTACCAAATGCTGCAAACAACAACAACAAAAAGAACAAAAAGTCGAGAGCAAACACACAAAACATTGCAAAAATAACCGTACGAAAATAATAATAATAATTGTGGCCAATTGCTGTTTAGTTGGCAGTTAATTGCAACATGGCCAAGAGAGAAACGCTGCACGAGTTGCCCGCCAAAAAAGTTCTCCGACTGTCTGTTCTTTTCCTCAAATGCAAACCAATCGCATTTTTGAATGCCAATGAACTAGTTCTGAAAAACATTTATGAAATGTGATTTTATTTCTCTGGTTTACAAATTGAAAACAAATTCGAAAAATTTTAAAATAATAATTAAAAATAATAAGATAAGCACAATACTTTAAAATTGTACCTAATTAAGAATAAAGAACAGGTTAAATATATATATTTTTAAATTTATTATATTAAATGAATAAATGAAAAATTTAAATTAAATAAAATAGTAATTAATTCAGCTTATGTTCCGAATTTCTCAATTTTATATCAAGCAAATCAAGCAATTAAAATTCTAATTTAATTGTGAGGATATATCGTTTATTCAATCTGTTCCCCAAACAAATTGTTTTAAAGCTTTCGGTTTCTTTAAAAAATTGTTTTCAGTTCAGAGTTTTTTATATCATATTAAGAAGACAAATTCGAGCTCAAAGTGCAAATTCTTAATTTATGTTTTTCTTCTAATTAATTTAAAACTGGTATAGACATTAACTGGTATTAGTTTCTTAAACATAGATTGAATTTAATTTATTTGTGGCTTAAAGCTGAAATTGAAGAGACGAGTTATTTACTCATTCTGTTTTTACCAATTTGATGAAAATTATGAAAATATAACTGGTTTTCCATCCCTCGTTCTTCTGACCAGATGCAGAGTGCAGCCTCAGTTTCGGCCACGTTGTCATCGTCGTGCCTGGTGACTGTTACTTGGCTTGGCTTTTGGCTTTGGCCGTGCCGCAATTACCAAGACAGGCAGCTAATTTTATTTGCTGTAAACGTGCGCTTCAGTCTATTATTATTATTGTTGTTGTTGATGCTGTTCTTATTATTAGAGTCGGTGGGAATTATTTGACGATGACTTTTCAGGCGTTGCGTGTCCGGAGCACATTAGCCATCAATTGAGTTGTCAGCCAGGTGACAAGACATTACTCAGGGTGGTCGATGAAAATGTCCAAGCCGGACATGCGGATAGTTTTTTTGTTTTTTGTTCGGGGTGTTAATGGAAGGCGTTGAAATAATTAAATTTTGATTTTTTGCTATTTCGGCAGTGATATGCAAATTGAACAGGAAATCGCAGCCGATTGTCAACAAACGGTTTGAAAGTGACACAAAGACTTTAAAAGGTACAAAAGAATTCATCGAATATTGGCAAGAAAAAAAACTGGTTCGTTTGAAAGTAAAACTCACGTTGAGCAACAATTTATTAAGAAGGTCATCATTATTAGAGAGAAGATAAAAGTAGTTGACAAAAAGAAACATGAAGCCCAAATACCCTTTCACACATAATGAGAATTTAATATTAATCATTTATTTATTTATTTGTTATTTTTTGAACTGAATATTTAGCAATCACAAAAAAATTTTAGAAGCTCTGCCTGACATTAGATAATTTGTTGATTGACATCTTTTTTTGGCCAGTTTGGATTGCATAACATTTTTAGCCGGGGCTTGTCAGCGTTTTATGTAAGAGTGAAATGAATGCCATTTGGATAACATTTGGCCTGGCGTGGTTCACAATTTGCCCGACCATATTCCGGCCGAACATACTTAGACGTGTACTAGTGCCATATTTGGTCTATATTTTGTCAATAGCCACAAGATTTCAGTCGGAGCCCAGCGCAGTCGTGTTGAGGCAAAGTGCAATAATTCACACTCACTTTGGTATTGGCTGCCACAACAACAGCGCGTTGCATGCAACCCATACAGATCTCGGGCGGCAAATTATGCATCAACTCAAGTGATTATGAAATTTTACATGCACACGCTGCCACTTTATATAGTTTATGGCTTGATAAAGCACCGAGGCGTGTCAATGGTCATTGGCATCAAGAATTCGCCTTGCATTGTCCGAATAAAGTTATTAAATTGAATTTACGATTTCTATAATCAAAAACCTGAGAAAAATGAATTGTTTGCCAATTTCAAAGTGCCACCGGCGATACGTGTATTTTCTGTTTCAGTTCACAATTTATGACCAATTTTGTCATGATTTATCCAAATGCCTATAAACAGTGTATGCAAATTTGTGGCAAACAATTTGGCTATCGATTGCTCACAAGGGAAGTCGCCAAAAATTTGTTTGCAAAATTTAATTAAATCAAACAAAGGCCATGGGCAACAGCTCGCCGCTCGAGATGTTAATCAAATGCATTCGGATTCTACTTGAGTTTATATACCTTGTGGGCGCGTCGCTGCCGCGCTTAGCCGAGACACAAACCCGGCGTATCTTCGCCTGGACCTGAATAGCTTCGGCACTCGGCTCGGCAGCTTCGGCTGCAACTTCAGCTTCGGCTTCGGCTTTCGGCCTGTGACGTATCGCGACTACTTCAACTTGGCGTTGCATAAAAAGTGGTTCAGTGGAGCAAACGGCTTCAGACTGAAAGCATCGCGTCCGCGTTTAAAAGGCTATTTTGAAAGATATTTAGACCATATACCATATAGGGCGCGGAAGTGAAGTGTACGTGTTAACTAACTATACTCTATAAATATGTGGTGACAACGCATCCTAAATGCAAAAAAATTTATGCAGAAATAATTTCCAATTTATATGTGTTTTATGTTAATTCCAAAAAATCAAATATATTAATTATTGAGAACTTAATTCTTCCTATATGCTAATACACTTTTATAAATATAAATTTGCATTTGCAGCTACGACGCATTAACAATATTTGGATACAAGTTTATATTAACGGATGCAAACTTTTATAACAAAATCAAAGGTGAGTTTTAAAGATTATACTTATAAATAATAAATATATAAGAATAACAAATTATTAAATTTAGAATAATCTTCGCCAACTCCAAAATATTTTTTTGAATTTGTTTTATACATTTTTATTTATTTTCATAAATTATATAACTTGACAATACGCTAAAACCCGAGACATAAGCGAATGTCGCCAATATAAATACACAATTATACAAGTTAAATACTTAATTTATTGGCACTTATTGTATTATATTCTAGATCAGGTTTCTCCTTTGTCAAGACAATTCCAGATTTCGCTCTACAATAAACCAGTAAAAGTTTGCATTTATATTGATTCGGTTTCCATTCATTTAATCAATGTGACATATGTCAATCGACGCAAAGAGAGCCAAGATAGTCGGACAAATTTGCATATTAATTTTAATTGAGCGCATAAGGTAAACAGACCGCAATTCGCAAATTCGCGACGATGAAGTGCAGTGCAGTCAATTGAAATTGAAAATGTCAAATCCGAGATTCAAATGAAATCGAGCTGAATAAGCCATTTGGGAGCTGCAGCTGTGGTGGGTCCCAGCAACAGCAGTTGGCTTGTAATGAACACAGATTAACATACAATACGAACTGCGAGCGACAGATTGTCAAACACCAAGGCGAACAAATGTTCGGAAAGTGTCGACTCCGAAATGTCCCAAATATCAGTTGAGTCTGGACCCCGAACTCCTGTCTAATGAATAATTCATGTACTGCACTCGTTAAACATTTCGAGTCTCTTACGTGCAGCGTGTTAACTGCTTAACGCATTTCATTTATTGACAATTCAAGTATGTGCGAAAATCTATTGAGTTATCCATAGAGTAAAGAGCCAGTTTGTTGCCTAAGTCTTTTGATTGCCATAACATTGTTTTTATGGAGTCGTAAAACATTCTGCATATGCCATTCAAATTCCATCACTTCCGCTTTGAAAGTAACTTTTTTTTTTGGCCAAAAACTAATTACATGATGACATTGGCCAAACTTAAAAAAAAAAAAATCATTGTTGAAAATTCGCCAAAAGCGAATTTGTTTTTCGATTTGCATATATGCAAATTTGATTCCCACGACTTTTAATTGTTGGGCACACAAAAAAAAGCGAAATTAAATCAAACAAAAGGCCAGTTATATGTACAAAAAGCCATTGAGCTTGGACTTGAGGCTCTCTGATACAATTCTGATTAGCTGATTGACATTTAACGGCTTCGTCAGGGACTGGCCAGACAGAAGTTAACACGTAAATTATCAAGATACATCCGATACAACAAAGTTTATAGTAACAAAAAAATTTGCTTATTGTGTTTAATTATTGTGTGCATATTTTTTGATTCACTTGGCTTAAATATGTTTTGACCGTTTTAATTAACACCATTAAGAAGGCCATTAACTGCAAATTAACGAAGCGCATTAGATTGACATTTTGAATACTCTTGCATCTCATTGACTATAATATAAAAATAAAAACGTAATAAATAAGCACAGCTATGACAGCTGCTTGACTAATAGAACAGGGAACACTGATATTTATCTTAATGAAGTCGACGCACTGCAAGTCAAATTGTAGTTGGTTCTAACCGCAACTGGCAGCTGCCTGAGGCAGGGCGAGCCACATGCCAGACTGCGCCCAGAAATGCGTACGGTCTGATTGACATTTGCGGGCAAATTCGCTTGCACGACAACAACAACAACAAAAAAGACTCCAAAAATGCATTACCAGACAGACTCAAGTGAAACTAACGACATTAATTGAGTTTCACCGGAGTGGCTCAAGTGATTGCCTAGTCAGTCCAACCTACTAGTGCCGCATTCGGAGTACTGTCAGCATTTGGAGCCAGACATCTCCGGTTATCTCAAGTGCATTCAAGGCCTCCTTTTGGCTGGGCGTACCCTGTTGAGAAATCAATTTGGTCATGCTAACAAAATAAACCAACATTTTGGTTCAAAGTTCAATTACAAGAGTTTAGCGTAAACAACAACAACAACAACAATAAATGCAACGTCAGCGCCAGCGAATTATTACGTAATGAGTTGTAAGCGTATCGGTAATCAAAACAAACACAAGATACAACTATAACAAGGGCAAGCACACGAATCAATTGAAATCGTCTAGAAATCAACAAGCATTCAAAACACAATTCACAATCGAATATCAAAAGAAGCTCATGAAGTACAGAGGCTAAACTGATTGAACCCAGCAGGCAATCTAATGTAAAATGTTGTAAGTAGAAATCTTGACTCTGTTAACTTCTCGGTTCATTTGGGAATGTCGGTTAATTTAATTCAGTAGCCGAAAATGAATTAAAGTAACCTTCAGCACATAGACAAGAATCAGTCGAAGCGCATTTGATCTTTGCCTTTGACTTTCTGATTGGGAACTAGGTATACCCTACAGTCATTAAATATTATACTCAAATCTTAAAAGTCTAATTTTGCCTTAAAAAATCAATTTATCACCATGAAAATGATATAGAAGGTAGTTAATATTTATCTGTATAAATATATATAAAACTGTTTCGATAAGAATTTGAATTGTTGTCTTTTAATTTGAAATGTCAACAGAAGATAATAAATTAACAGGTTAAAATTTAATAATAAGGGGAATTTGTACAATATTATAAAATAATATCTAAAAATCCTGTTGATTGTCATGTTTATCTTAAACACTTTATAACTAATTTTATGAATTTAATTAAACAAAAAAAAGACAAAGATGCCATTTAATGGCATTTTTAGTTTTTAAATGGTATATCAAAAGAAACTAATTTATTTTAAAGCAGATCTCAACAGGTTATCCTGTTGTTAATCGAATTTCACAATTTTGTTAATTCACCAAGTTTTTTAACCAAACATAGATTTTGCAACTTTCATTCAGAAATCAAAGCAATTTCATTTATCTCGTATTATTATAAAAAAATGTTTTTGTTTACATCGCCCTGCGGCGATGGTCAGTCAAAAGTTCAAGCGTTTGCTTATCATGAGTAGTATTTGGCCGGAGTTCAAAGACGGGTTCAGTCGGACAGTGAGTCAATTTTTTTTTGTTTTTGTGGGAGGGGACTTTAGGTTTTTGGGGTTTGTCCAGTCACGCATGCCTTTCAATTTCTACGAATCTCTGCGGTGATTTCTCAATTCCAATGCGAGCGCAATGCAAATTTATCATTTGCCTGAATTTGCATTTCCCAAAACAAAGTTCGTGATATGTCACAAACGTTAGAATGTGGCCCAACAAAAAAAAAAAAAAGTGGAGGACAACCACAGCAACAGAATTCAGCAGCAGCAGCAATAACAACAACAACTGTGACAGCTTTAACAGCGTTTAATTTGACACTTTGGGGCAATTAGCAGCAGTGCAAAATTGGCATTCGAAATGGCAGCAAGTCGTATGCCAAATGTCTCCTCCGATGATTTATTGTTTATATATATATATATTTATAGTATGAAAAACGATTGACTTAGACAACGAACTTTATATGGCATTTTAAATTTTTTAACATGTAGCTAAATAAAGGAATTCAAAGGGTATGATTAAGTACAAATTGAATTTATATCTGATTTGTATATGTATATCACTTGATTTTTCATATTTTTGATAGTTTTAATTTGAAAAACGAATGAAATGAAAGGAATTGATAAAGTACACATTGAATTAATATCTTGCTTATGTATGCATATCACTTGATTTTTTACATGTACAGAGTATCTCATGATTGATTGTCGACGTTCAATGCATTCTATTTTAAAAAAGCTAAAAAAGCAATTAAAGCTGGTGTTTATATGTATTTTACGATTTTCCGATTTTAAAGTCTGCAATTTGTGTGATTAAAGCATTTTAATTGCTTTATGGGCTCTTCGTTCCTCTGGTAGTATTGGCCAATTGGCAGCGATTGGTGGCAGCTGTTAACACCTGTCGTGGGCATTGGGTACATTTTTATTATCAGCTATCCAGGTCAAATCGGCGTTGTCTATGGCTGTCATTTAATGCAAATTATTGTGCAATGTTTTTTTTTAGCTTGTTCCATTACAAATTGGGGCTTGTGCAAGTGGCCAACGCATGTGGGCGTGGCCCGCTGTAAATTATTAAGCACAAGGCGTTACATCAATTTCAAATTCTTAGCAAAGAGAACATAAAATGTGCTAATTGACTGCGTGTTGCCGTTTGCCGTGAACTGCAAGGAAGTCAGAGTCAACAATTGAGTTCATATGTGGGTTTACTTTTTAGCCAAAAATACCTATATATCTACTAATTGAAATTTCAAGTTTTTAATACTTTTTTAAAGAAAAAAATTTGTATAAAAATTTCGCTCAGCTCCCCGCCAAGCTAAATATTTTTTTTTTATGAATTTAAAGCATTCCTAATTGTTTTATTTACTTTGCCAGGTTAATGAACGCGATTTAATCATTAGTTAACCAGATTTCTTCATTCTTCCACTGCGTCAGATAAATTTACACCTAAAAATGTTATTCGAAGTAGAAAATAAACTTTACTACAAATTTGACATTTAATTAATTTCACTTTTATGCAGTGTATTTTTTACCTTTCGTAAAATATTTGTATTTTTTTTGCCTTAAGTTCTATACACAAGCCGCTTTTTTAAGGAGCTCTGAAAATATCAAAATTTTAATAAGCTTACGGTAAGAAACACTTGAAAACAAAATTTAAATGTTCATTGGTGAATATGCATAAGCAATGTTTATTATATTCACATACTGTGGCTGATGATAATTAATCGAGGGTTAAATATTTTAGAAAATGTAGTCCAAAAATTAGCTTGAAACCTTCGAAATTAAAATACAAATGTTTTTTCCTTGTTTATTTTGACCAAAAAACATGTGTCACAGATTGGTATTATAGCATATCTGAAATAAAAAAATATGTATATATATAAAAATAATTATAATGATCAACGAATTTGATCATTACACAATTTTATCTGTACAACCTTTAAATTTCCCAAATTCAGTTTTAACTAATTACAAGTTAAGAATAATGCATGATAATTTTTTGAGAGTTTAATATTTTAGCAAATTTATTTTGTGTCACAGTTTGATATTATATAATACAAAATTTTATTTAAAAGCATACCAAAAATAAAAAAATATATAAAAATAATAATAATAATGGTCAACAAATTTGAGAATGGTTCTTAATTAGAATTTAAATGCCGGCAGCCTGCGGGCAATTAAGCGATTGTTGCGGTGACAAATGATCAGCTGTTGCAACGTGCAACGTGCAACTTGTTGAAACGCGCTACCTGTAAGCGAGGCAACAAGGCTTGTGAACGACATCAATTAGCAAAGTTTTTAATGCGGTCGCATTTGGCGTGAAACTGCAAAAGAGCCGAGCCGGGCCGAGCCGAGACACAAAATGCCAACTAAAATGCGTAGAAAAACGCCTCGAGTCAATCAATTTGGCTGTGTGTCGAGCGACGCGTATTACAAGACAAAACGGCCAAAGACGGGACAACGACCAGGTTGACTAAACTGAGCCTCAGTCTGAAGTCTCAGTTCCCAGCTCCGCAGCCTCAAAGTGTTGGCCACGCAGCCTTGGACGCAATGGGGCTGGCAGATTGCGATGTCGATGCCGATGCCAGATTGGAAGCCATTTGGAAAGGCGGCGTTCGAATTACGCGGCAACTTACGCAAATTTTGTTTTTGTTTTTTTTTTTGTTTGTATGCCGCCAGGCTGAAAGCAGATGGAGACCGGGCAGCGACAAAGGCAACTCCAACGCCGGCACACCCTAATGCTATCTGCCTTCTTGGTCCAAGCCAGGCGCTCGGGAGTTAGCAGTTGGCTTTAATTGAAATCTGCGCGGCCAGGCCAACTAGTTTACGCATTCGAAAGGCCTGCGTTGTGCGGGTAATTAAAAACTTGTCGTTCGTTTTGATACTCTTGAGATTGGGAAAGGTTTCAGTAACCATTAACCCATTAAGATTGCTCAATTCAATTGGGAAGAAAAGATCACAATAAATTATAAATATAAATATAAAAGTTTAAAGTACAAGTTAGGCAGTCTATATATTAAATAAAAGATCTTTAGAGAAATTAGAAATTATATATAAAAATTTAATCATATTTAAGTACTCTAGTGTAGAGTATTTGAATTTCTTAATGCTGCACTAAAAATTTCATTATCGTGTTGCTAACTTATTTTTTCTATGTTGCTTGCGGCAAACATTGCGTATACGCAACATTTGTCATAAGCCTGTTTTTCTATAATAATTAATTATTTCTGTTGATGTTTTAACTTTATCATGGATCATGTCAAGTGTTATTGCATTCGATTTTTGATTTTGGAGGATGTGCAGCCGACTGCCGACCTGTTGAATGATTAATGCAATGCGATTAGATGACTGAGGTTTTTGGGTAATTCACGACACCCTCCTGACCGACTTGTCGGCTAAACTTGCCAAATTATACCAGTTTATTAAACGGGTTTCATTAAGAGTAACACACAAAAAAATGAAATAAACGAGCGGCATTTAATTGAAAATAAATGTGACGCACTTTCAAGTCCCGCCCCGACAGCAACTAGCGATATCTATGGATATTGCACAATTTCAGGGTATGACGTGACATCCTGACAATGGCCGCTACTGGGTAACTTAATATGTGCACTCTGATTGCATTTTATGGCCCAATCTTGGTTCAGATTTTCGCCCCTAGCAAAGTGAGCGGCAATCGCTTTGGACACGCAGACCCAAAAAAATGTATCTTAAATAAACGTACTCCAAGGATTTTAATTATGTGCACAAAAATCTAATTTCCGTCCCAAATATAAATGCTGCTGCGCCTGATGCAATCGCAAAAAAGGAAAAAAAAATTGAGTACCACGCAAAAGTTAACAACAAATCAAACGCTGCCCGCAGTTTGACACAGTTTTTTTTTTTTTTTTTTTTTGGCGCAGGAGCAGCGAGTGGAAAATCAAACGACAAACGAAATTTATAGAGCGCGTAGAGAAACGCAAACAGCTTAAATGCTGTTGTTGTTGTTGTTGTTATGGACCAGTCCCAGTACCCAGGCCCGAAGCGAGGTGCGTGCGACGTCACTCAATCAATGCAATTCATTCATTGACTACGAAATGGGCAGCCGATCCGAGACTGGAACTGGGAACTGGCGACGACTGCTCTGCCTTGGGCCAAGTGGGTTTTCAAGTCGATGCCACCCAGTGGCGTTCGATTATGCACTGCAGTGGGACTTGGCCAAAGTGTTGTTGTGATGCAACAACCTGCGTTAGCACAAGCATTAAGTACACACTAAATTCGCACACACACACACACAAACACACACTCGCACAGGCATGGCTAAATGCCAGCGAAGGTGGCTGCTCAAATGTTTACTCAATAGAAGACAAGTGTTGTTCATGGAGTATTAAATAACAAAATATGTACCTTACGAATTTTTTACATACATAAAATAGTATTTAAAATTTATTAAATAGTTAAATGAGAAAATTCAATTTAATTTATTCAATAAGAACTATAAGCAGAAATGCATTATTTGCATACATGAAATAGTATTCAAAAAATTATTATATAACTAAATTTCTAATATGTGAAAATTCAATTTAAGTTATCCAACACGCAATGGCTTAAATCAAAAACAAACAAAAATGCAATATAAAAATAAAGAACACATAAAGTATACGAAATTTAACGCTATATTTCGCATTGGGGATAAATTTTCAATAATCTGATTAAGCTTGTGAAAAAACAAAGCTGGTTAAACATATGCTAATTTTTTGGACCGATTTTTATAAAATATTTTTAATAGTTTATTCTTGTTAAAGAACAAGAAAACAATTTTTGGACAAGTTGTTTAAGTTGAGCAAAGTTAATTTTTTAGGTGAGCGCAAAATAAATTAGAATTCTTGCAAAACGAAATCAGCGATAAAACAATAGATGATGACTATTAAAATAATAATATTATTATTTTCATTCTTTAGATATTTTTGTACTAGTACACTAAAAAGCATTAATTATATATTTTATTTATTTATTTTTATTTATTATATTTAGTTTTCATATATAAATATCCAGCTATCTTCGTTAACAACACATATTTGGAATCCCTTTTATTTCTGTCTGCAATTTATCGCTCAGATCTCCTCCGCCACTGTTTGAACAATCTTTAGAAATATCAGACTCTAGGCGCAATTCACTTGGTGCCTGATGTCAGATCTTGTGGCATATGTTTTTTCTTTTCGGACACATGCGACAGCTTCAACTAGCTCGTTGCAAGTTTCTTGTTTTTGCGGTTGCGGTTGTTGTTGTGAATGCAGTTTTGTTTTTTATTCAATCTTGGCACACGCTGCTGCTGCCGCAAAAAAATGCGTTGGGTGCGTATGCAAAAAAAAAAAAACAAAAACAAAAGAACCCAAAAAAAGACAAAAAATGATCACAAAAAACTTTTGCAAATGGGTCGCACAAAAAGTTGCGTATGGTCACATTTATTGATTTATTATCGGGCATGGAGCGCATAATTTATTACAAATCTATTTGTGTTCGGCGAGCAGTAGGAATAAAGCCATATCCATGTGTAATCTTGGGGATTTGTGTGCGTTTTTGTGCGTGCTGCAGCTGATTTATCGACCGAACCAAACAAAAGACTTAGGCAACAAACTTGCCGGCAAAGATTTTGCAAACGAAATGTGCAGATAAATGAGATTTCGGGGAAGAAAAAAGAATTTGTGTTTAATTAATTGTTAAAAAAATACAATTTTTAAATAATATAATGTGTATATTTATTTCTCTAATAAAAATATATAAACTACAAATAAGGCAATTAACTCGCCTGCAAAGATATTTTCAAAAAATGTGCAGATAAATTTGTGTTTCATTGATTCAATAATTAAAAAAAATAATTTTTAAAATAAGAAAATGTGTATGTATATTGAAAATATATAAACTACAAATAATGCAGTAAACTCGCCTGCGAAGATATATTCAACAAAATGTGCAGATAAATGAGAAAAGAATAAAACCGGTCCTTTATAATATTAGCAGCTATGTGGATGAATAGCTGTCACCTCAAAGATAGTTTCTGCACCGGGCTATAAATAACAAGTGCATGCAAGTAATTGCAATTTTATTTTGTTTATACATTTTATTCATTAATCTTAATTAATATAACAAACGCGTTTTTCATGATGAATGAAAGCTATTTGTATCGGAATTATAACAAATAGACGCAACAAGATTGAAATATAGTTGTTCCTATAGATTTCTACCTTTTTATAGTATCTATGGGTTGAAGCTAAATAAACTTTAATATATATACATTTCATGTAATTAATAAAAACCGATTTCTTATTCATGATGTATGTATACCAATAGTACCAAAAGGAAATATAGTTATTGTTATCACATATTACCTTTTTATAATATTGGGTTCGAGCTGAAAAACCTTCAGCCCGCAATTGCAACTCGTGACCCCTAAAACACGGTGTTAATGGCTTAATTAAGCGGCATTTATGTAAACAAGGCGGGCAGCCGAAATATGTTCCCATGAACTGTGCCTGACTTGACGCCCACGCGCAACCTACAACAACAACAATAGCAACAACAACAACGGCAACACGCCACAACATTTGAGATCGCGCTACGTGCAACTAGTCCACCCAGTGGCAGCACATTTGAACCTGCCGCCAGTTGTGGCAACTTGCGACTGGCAGCTGTTGAATGCAACTTGATAAATATCATCAGGCAATCTTTTGTTTGGCTCTTGGCTGTGGCTGATAGGCGCCGGGCGGAGCTGTTAATGTTGTTGCTACCTTGGCACGAACCACGCCCACACTCCCTGCTGCTTCACTACCCCGCCCCCCTCGCCAAAACAAGCGAGTTATTGTTAATGGTCATGACAACTGCTTAATGTGTGCTCTTAAGCGACAGCTTTGTAAATGCTCCTCTGGCTGATCTATTTTATTATTTTCGATTAATTGTTCATTTCGCTAATCAGCCGCAGTTCATTATAGCGATTGGCTGCGGTAGCTGCGGTTATTATATGTGCGCCTTGGGCAACATGCGAGCCACGATCCATGCATGAAATATCACGCCAATTACGGGCCAGTTGAGCTGAGTTCGATTGAGCCCAGTCAGCTTAGTCAAACAGACAGACAGACAGTCGGACAGACAGATAGCCTGCACAGTGACTGCCGTAAGCGTGCGCCACAAATTAAATCAATTAAATAACAAAAAGCAATGCACCAAAATTGATTTGAACACTAAGCCAAATACTCTAACAAAAGGAAAATAGTCAATAAACAATTAGTTAATCAAGTTATTATTGATTTTGTGTTATTTAAAAATAAACAAAATTTATCACTACCTAATTAATTTTTATAAATTATTTAAATATGGTTATTTTCATAAACTTCACTAGTTAATTTCACAATTACGCTTTTTTCGCCGATATACTAAGAGATGACACTCTTAAGCTCCTACCTACATCACTTACTTATCGATAGATTTATCTTAATCTCGATTGTTAACATGAGTATTCCTACAACTTTATTATTTTAATTAAATTCATTTCAATTATAATTTTCAATAAACGTTTTTACTTAATATATGAATAAATTTTTTCTTATTTCGTAGAGTAGCTTAATTTTAAGTAAATTGGCAAACCGGACAACTTTTAAGACTAGTCAGCAAGCTCTTAAGCTTAAGTAGAGCATTAAAACAATCCACGGATAAAAAAGAAACCAAAAAAACGCGAGCCGTAAACGTTAAGTGATTTTCATCAATTATGTTTGCGTCTCATTAAACATTTATGAGATTGATTGGGCTATTATTATGATGTCATGTTAACTCCCCTCTCTCTCTCCCTCTCTCTTTCTGTAGATGATGTCCCATCTCCGTTTGCTGCTGCTGCTCCTGGTCGCACTGCAGCCCAACACAGCCGAACCGGTTGGCTATCACTACGATCGTCCGTCGTTTGGTCCATCGGCACCGCCAACGCCCACCTCCGTCTACTCCGGCCATCATTTTGCGCCGTTGCCAACGGTTCAGCCGCTGCCGCCGGTGCCGGCGCTGCCGCCGCTGCCGCGCAGTCGCTATCAGCCGGCTAACCCCACGGTCTACACTCCGCCCGCCTCCTCGGTGAGCTACCACGGCCATGTGGCGCCCACTCAGCAGACCGCCCAGCTGCTGCAGCAGCCCATCCACGTGCCCAGCGCGCCCGCCTCAGCGCAGCCGCTGCGAATCCCGTTCGGCAAGCAGGCGCTCTTCTCGCCGGGCGAGTCGTACGTGGCCAATGGACGCCAGCTGAAGCAGTACGCGGTCATCGAGATCATCGACAACGACATCGACGAGAACCCGGCGCCGTTCCTCAGCTCCGGTTTCTTTGATCGCTATCGGGCGCACTTGGGCGCCACCGGAACCGGCGCCACGGGCAGCGGCCTCCAGCTGGCCTCGCGTGCCAATGCCCTGGTCCTGGAGCAGCAGGCGCTGAGCCTGCAGCCGCGTCTGGGTCAGGGTCAGGGTCAGAGCGATGCCATTGCCCTGGGCTCCGGTGGCCTCGGCTACATCCGTCTGCCCAATGGCAATGTGTATTTGGGCTCCGGTTCCCTGGGCTACATCAGCGGCCAGCAGCGAGTGGCCTCCGTTTTGGATGCACGCACCCGCTCCGAGTCCACCTCGGATCCGCTGCACTTCGGCCACGGACCGTTGGGTGGTGCCGACAATTTCCTGCGATTTAAATGAGAGAAATTTCAATTTTGTACAATACACATATTTTTTATTGTAAATATTTAAATAAAACAAAACAACAATTTTATTGTCTAGTTCTTAAGATTGACTTAAACAATATTGTACACATAATTGCAAACATTTCGTATGTTTTCCTATGCGCACCGCTAAATGTTCATAAAATAAATGCATTGAGAATGGATTAAAAAATAATTATTTGTTTGAAGGTTCAGTAAAATTTGAATATTACATTGGCGCCAAGTTACTTACAATTTATCGATACCAAGCTCTGTTCATTAACAGTGTTCCTGTTAAGCTTAACAGCACAGTTTTTGCATACTGGCATTGCTTTTTTTTATAAACATAATTAAAGTTAGCACGTGCCTTTTAATAAACAGAATAATATATGAAATTTAAACATACTTTTACTCTTATTATTTTTATAAATTTACAAACTGTCACAGCATTTTCAAATTCAATGTTAGCAGCAACAGCTGATGATTTTGCCGCCAAGCTAAACAGCTGTTTGTGCAGAGCTGCCAACTGGCTGGGCGCAGCGCGTGTTGCTAGCGTCTGTATTATTGATGCATGCTGCTGGCAACATTTTCTATCGATATATTCGATAGCGAAGTGCCATCGACTTTTGACCAGGTTGGAATTATTCTTCTTCGAAACTCGTGCGGTACGGTTGTACGCGTCGGGTAAAACGAAAATGCTGAATGAACGTTTAAGCAATTGTTTTTAAACACGAAGCACACGCGCCGAAAGCAAAAGTTAATACACTGCTGTTAGTGGCCTATCAATTGTTGAAAACATATACAATTAATTGTTCAACGAAAACAAATTGTATTAAAAAAAAACAAAACACATTTGGATGCTGTGTTCAAAGCAACAAATACGACGACCGAAAGTTCTGTTCAAGTGTGTGTGTGTGGGTGTATGTGTGTGTATAACGAAAAAGAATTTTGTGCTGTGTGTCCTTTTGAAGGTGCCTCAAAGGTTGTATATGTATTGTGCAAAGGCTGAGCTGCAACAACGCAGGATAACGCATTAGTCATCAGTAAATACCAGCAGACGCAGCAGCGCAGCTGGCTGCGCAGTCGACGCATCCTGTCCGAGCAAACGAAAAAAGAGCAATAAGAACAACAAAAGCTTCAGCACTAGCAACAACAACTTGTTCCCCATGCATTGTTTAACCCCTGCATGGGTGTAACAACAACAACAACAACAACGACAGCAACAACTACCATACGAAGGGAAAGGGAAGTTGAGAATGGAGCGTAAATTCACGCGCGGCTTAAATAAGCCGGGCATGGCCGCACAGCTGCGAGAGAGCGTCTCTCAGGTGGTGCGTGAGAGCGCCGTTTTGGTAAGTTTGACCGTTTGTCGTTGTTGTTTTTTATTTTCCGCTATTGCATTTGCATTCGCATTCGCATTTGTTCTTCCTTCTTTCTGTTTTCTAGCTTTGGAGTTGAATGCTGTGGGTGTGTCCCGTTGCATGTGTTTTGTTGTTATCGCATTTAAATAATAGCTGTACATTAACTTTGTACATACTATTTTTGAGCAGTCATATTTTTAATGTGTTTTTTTTTGTTATTCCTTCACATACTACACGCATTTTATTTTCGCATTTTAGTGTTGCAATGCAACGAATTTTCTTCAGTTTTGGCAAACGTCCAAATTGTTGAATTTCTGCGTTGTCTAATCATATTTTTCATTCTGTCTCGCTCTTTGTCGCTCTCGCAGCCAAACAAATCTTGTGGCACATTGTTTTCTTATAAATACAGATGAAATTTAACATTGCATAAGCAACAAAAACAACAGAAATTGAAACGTCAAGGGAGGGGTCCTACAGACACTTTTAATTCTCGACTTCTCAACTTGTTCTTGTGATTACGAGTTTACCCAGTTGTTGTTATTCTCTCTCCCTCTCTTTCTCTCTCCCTCTCTTTCTCTCTCTCTCTCTCTCTCTCTCTCTCTCTCTTGGTCTCTCCATCTCTACTGCCAAGGCCGCGAGATTTGAAATACCGCAGCACATTTGTTTACATTCATGTTTGTTATAAATGATAATGATGTGTTTGCCTAAAATCAGTACAGTGAAACGCGCCTAAGGTGAAAAAGTGAAAAGTAAAAAACGTTAAAAGCTAAAAGATACTATAATCAAGTTCAGATTTGTTTCTAATAACAGCAATGAAATTTTTAGATGATTGCCATTTATTTATATATGAATGTAGTTAGCAAATTATATACACGAATCCAAGTAGAAAGGGCTAATTATTAAACTCTCCTAAACACTGTAATAAAAGCCAAACAATGTAGATTGCTTTATTGTTTATTAACAAGACCCGCCTTTAAAAAGTAGTTGTACTCAATGTTTAGAAATGAATATAAATAAACAAAGGGGGAACATTAAGTGCTCCACGGTCCACGCACCAGGCGCTGTGTCAACCCTATTTGCTTGTTAATAAAAATAAACAAAATGCCGCAGCTCGAAATATGTCAGAGTTTTTGTCTAACTATATTGACCCCAAAAATGAGCAGCGGGTGTCAACATATTTAATTAATACGATTATCAGCATTGAGATGGGTTTGGAGACGGACAAATTTATTGTAGTTATCCGATAAGGTAATGCGCCATTTGAAAAACAGCGAAATTTGGCAAAAAGCGACATTAGTTTCCGGTCATTGGATGTGCAACAACCGTAACAGGCTAAAGACTACTATTTTAACCATCATTATATTTTATATATATATATATATATTCAAACTAATATTTGTATATACTGTTCACCAAGAGAAAGAGGAAATGGCTGGAACCAAAGTCTTACCTTTAGGTTCGATTCGTTATCATGTTTTTTTTTTAGCTTTAACCCTGGCCTCTTGTATTAAATATCATAAAAATTGTCAATACTCAATATTTATGAATATACATATCTGTATATAAAGGTGTACCAAGTGCACACTCACTTATTGCATTAATACGCACTAATTGAATTAGTCAGTGGGAAAGAGAGAGGAGGGGCAGAGTTGGAGCAGGGGAGTGTTGTGGCCACCCACGATTTGGATCGCTTGAAGCACACTCTAATTGGCATTGAAGCGCGTCTAATGTTGCCTCCCCATAATTTGATTTTGTGTGCTGCGGGCCAAGTAATGCAATTAGCGGAACAGTTAGCGGCATGCAGCATTCGATTCTTGGACTTAAGTCACGCCCCGATCCAGCAGATACGCCACATATATATTTGTTTTGATATTACTCATGTACAAAGTTTAACATCTTTTGATATTTGAGCCAGAAAACATTGTAAACTGCTCGTAATTAAAAATGTTTGTGCAATAAATATTTTATTAGAAATACTTCTGCACTGGGTGTAAACATTAAAAAAAGGGGGATCTTACAGTACGCAATTTCTTGTGTTAAGTGTTGTTTTTGTGCAGTGTAAATTACAACAGCAGCTTGCACTTGCGAGTTTAAATGCCTGTTGTTTATTAAAATGCCTGCTTTTAGCTGCTTATTGTTGACATGTGTGTTACACACAAAAACACATACATTTGTGCATATGTAAACGATCTTAAATGCAATATGAAGCGACTAAAAAGAGAATCTTGTGAGCCGCCAGTATGTCTAAGCTTTCAAATAAATTCAAATGAGGCAACCACGTGATAGGGCTGAGAATTACGTAAAAAGTCGATTAGAATAAGCAAATGTCTCCGATTAGGCAGAGCAGCTGAACGAAATTTTCTAAATAGTTCTGTTTAATGGGGAATTTTGCAATTATAGCACAGCTGTCAAAAATCTGCACATTTATAATTATATATGTACATTACACATTTCTCATCGTGTAAGTAAGTAAGTTTGTTCCTTCTACAAATGCTTAAAATTTCTTTTATAATCTGTAAAATTCTAAGCTAATACATAGCTATATATAGCCTGATTTTTATACATATTTTACTACTTTACATCTTATGTTTGCCTTTTTAAATCGCATAATTCCAGGAATATTTGAACATTGATTTATGGCAAATGTATCCGAACACAAAAAGCATATTTTTTATTTTTGTATTTATCCACCTTTGGGCATGATGTCATCTTTCAATTACATGCATTATAAACAGGGTATCCAATACAATAATAACAACAGCAACCGAACAGCTTTACTTTGAGTGTCAGTTGAGTGTTAATCGTATATTTCTATATATATATATATATATACATACATATATACTATGCAAACACTACTGGATACACAAATATATGTATGTGGAAGTAGCATCTATATAGCTAAATCTGTGCATGTATTTGCTGAAGTGTTTCCTCTATTTAATCGGTATACACTCACACTCGTATTACCCAATTTTTTTTTCTGATCGCTTGCGAAACTGACGCTGACGTGTTGAGCTTTTGTCACGGTTCAACTGCTTGGGGTCAGTTTGCTGATACTCTGTACTAAGTTGCCGAAAGGGCTGGCTTATGTGTGTAAAATAATCATATTTAGTTTTAATTATTTAAATTATATTTTATACATAATAATGTGTATAAAGTATTTTGGTTAAAGTTTAGAAAAAAGGATGAAAAAAATGTTGCAGGGCATCAACTAGTCAAAGCTCAAGCATTATTCATGTCTCTCTCTCTCTTTATATATATATTTATATTTTTTTACTGCTATAAAGGTAGCCGTGTATTGTTTATTGTTTTCTTTTTTTCGTGCTATTCAGTTGTTTGGCGTAGTTTACCCGAGCGGAAGCATCGCCTGTGAACTTTTGACGTTTGTTTCCATGTTCGTGTGTGTGTGTGTATGTGTTTGCGCTTTAATGAGCGCTGCAAATACCCGATTCTGTTTACCTGCCTCATATTCAACCTAAGTATCCATTCATTGTAGCCAATTTAATTTGTGTTTCGGGCTCATTTAAAACTATTCTATATATATGTATATAAATATATATATTTCTAGCTGTTTACCTTTTTATGTGTGTTATTTATATGCGCATATATAAATACTATATAATCAAAGTTCAAGCATTCAAATACTCAACTAACAGCTTGTACTAAACAAAGCCTATCTTAACTTTTTCTCTATCATTTTAGTTACACTGCCCTGGAAGCTATCAGCGCAGTCTCTCAATTTTGGTAAAGCACGTTGATATAACAATTGCCAACCTTTCAACCTACTTACAAATACACTTCACACTAACAACAACAAAACCTACATGAAAAGTTTGACCTGAATTTTTTTTTATATATATATTGTCAAAGGTTTTATTGATTCTCTTGAGGATGACCTTCAGCCTGGGGGTCGCTTAAGAATTGCCTCCTTTATAATTCTCTTCAAGCCGAGTTGCTGAATGATTAATTCGTGCATGTCATGCATAATTTAAGTGTAATTTAATGTACCTCAGATAATCTCAACTCATAACTTTCAAGCACTTTCTACACATACATGCATATGTACACACATAAGTCATGCGATTATTTTTCCTGACTTTCCATACTTGAAACCATTAAATGCTGTGTTCATCGTGTTTTTATTTCAATGCACAAGATGCAACTTTATCTAAATTTATTTTGCCGCCCGCCTTAAAAAGGCGAACAAGCTGACAGTCGTGCTAATATTGACATTGAAAATGGTGTCTAGTGGAGAGACTCGAAACCGAAACTAAAACCGAAACCCGTTCCTAAAAGCATTGATAATGAGTCAAGTTTTTTTCAGTTTTTCTATTTCTATTTTGATGGAAGAGGAAAAGTGAAAAACTTCAAAAACTGCAGGTGCAATCAGTTTAAATGGCTTATGAGTTTTCCTCTTTTGGTTTTGCTTTATGCCAAGTCACGGCCACTGAATGCTCCAAACTAGCCCACACAATTGATGCTAATCAAATAAAATTGTTGATAATACATGCTCTTATTATTGTTGCAAACTTTGCCGGAATTGGCACAATTGTCATAAACAAAAAAACGTATTTTATTTTTTCATTCATTTGCTACTTTTTTTTTTTTAGCATATTTTGCGCACAAAGGAAAAAATCGTCTCACACAATGTTTGTTTTGAATTTGTCTTGCTGTGATAAATCAGACAACTAAAGGTCGCTGACTTGTCGCATTGTGAGTCGTCTGTCCACATACCCTTTTACCCAGTTACACAAAAAAAAAAAATGAAAAACAAAAATCAGAATGCGAATGAAATCCACTGAAAGCACAACAGATCCAAACTCTGACCTCAGCACTGAGAGACAAAGCTTGTATTGTCGAGAACTCTATACGGAAGCGAGTTAACTATTTTTTAACACATTTTTTTTATGCCTAGTAACTGTGTCAACTCGAGAGTCGGAGACACAACAAAGGTTGCCTATTCTAATGTGTCATACAGAATACTGAATATTTGCCAACTTACTTTGCAGATATATGTATGTATGTAAAGATATATGTATGTGTACATGAGCTCGTATAAATTTCTATAGCAAGTGCTAAAAGCATGCTCACACATTTCGACGCAACTCCCCTCCCCCACCCACTCACCCTTTATGTAGCGCCTGCAAATGTGAATGACTTTTGCATAAATATTGGCAATTGGGGAAAATGTTGACGATGGTCGTAAAAAATTATTGTTGCACATCTGAGAAAATGCATTTGAATTTTACGATGCGAGAGTGTTTTTTAATGCAAAAATAGGGAAACTATAGGCTATATAGGGAGAGAGGTTCGAATTTTTAGTTTGAAGAGCGCCTGAAAAAAATGATAAATCAGACAAAGTTAAATTAAAATTGGAGTTGCTGCTGTTGAGGGGGTTGCTGGTTGCCAGTTTGTTTGCTTATTATGCAACAGAGCAAAGTGCAACAACAACAACAATAATTACGCTGAGAGAGTTGTCAACAAACAACAATATCAACATCAACATCAACATCAACAACAACAACAACAACAATCACAACGGCAACTGTCAACATACAAAAGTCGCAGACATTCGCAAATAACAAAAGTGCGAGATGCGCAAAGAGAAAGGGTAAATGCTTTAGAGAGGGGAGTGGTGACATGGGCTATCGGGTAGCCTACATTGAGTACAGTGCGATGGCACCTAAACAGTTTATAGATTGGTTTTTGGAGCGTGGCAGTATGTGGGTGAAGTAGCGATCTATGCATATTTTTCATGAAAGTTTACTAAAAGTTTTGAAATAAGCTGCAAAATCTGTAAATAAATTTTTTTAAATATACAGATTTTATATTCTCTTCATTCTATTAAAAATAAAAAATCTAAAACTGTAAAACCTGCTTAATTTACGTCAGTTGAAAATAGTCCAAAATCTCTACAAACCTCTCGCAGACACGACTCGAGAGAGTAATACATTCTTAACTTTGTACACTATCTATTTTGAGAGCTATCTATTAAATCTTAAGTCTCTAGAGATTTCAGCTGGTAGCATTAACATTTTTAGACAATTTAACTTGTATAATGAAGTATGTAACATAACCTCTGTCAAGGTCAAGTGCTACACTTAACTCCATTTACTTAGTACTTCCCACCTTGACAACTTTTGCGGCTTTATTTTTTATGAAAAAAATGTATTTCGCCCTGCGGCAGTTGCTTAACCGCTTTTTGCCGACCGGCTTGACAACAACCAAAGCCACAACAACAACAGCAATATATGTATAAGAACTTCAGATACAGTCTTGAGGACAACTTTAAACAGCAGCAGAAAAAAAAGCAAGTGCAATGGAGAGCACAAAATGTACAAAAAAGTTCCCACGCGACAAAAGTGAAAAACTAATCGTATTTAACAGCAGCAACAACAGCAAAAATAACAACATACAACAACAATAATAACACGTATAATTTTTCAATTCTTGGTCATGTGCAGCAATAAAAAACAAAACAAGCGAGAAAACAAGTAGGGGATAGCTCTAGTTAAAATAGCTCAACTAGGCAATACCCTGCACATAAATATGAAGTGGGATAAGATATATTTTTAAAACCACTTTTTTTTTATCTAAAATAATTTCTTAATTTAATGTGTTTCTTTTCCTGTTTATATAAATGCAATGTACTCCTACACAAATATTTTAAAGGGTATGCGAAAAACAATTAATCACTAATCAAAGATCTAGAAACTCTGTGTAAAATCGTATTAAAGAAAGTAAAAGAAAAGCAAACAGCAATAAAAACATTTTTTTGAGTAAGAAGCTTGTATGAAGAAAACATTGTTAAAAGAATATTGCGACGTCTTCAATCTTAGCACGAAATTGCCCCCGTCTACAATTTAATGAACGTTGCTTGGCGTCTGTTTGGGAAAGTTGACAGTTTCAGTGCAGTTGCTGTGTTTACTGGAAAATTGGGTGTGTGCGTGTGTACAAACACACACACACACACTTATTCACACACATTCATTGATGCGGCTACTTTCTAAAAAGTACTTAGCACTTTCAATTGTATAAACGCAGCCATAAATTGTTGTAAAACAACGGACAAGAACCTGTCAGCGCCTGTTCGTCCAACTAATTATGGCCAAGACACCAAAAGCAGCTTTTCTTTTGCCGAGTGTGAAATAAGCGTTAATTAAGCAGTTGGCCAAAAGTCTTTCTAAATGTCTCCCCATTAATTGCTCAATTGTCGACAGTCGTTTAAGAGTTGAAAAAACCACTTAAGCTGCAGCTTAAACTTTACAGACGTCGTCGCACCCACCAAATAATCCACTGAAGTTGCCATTTAGGGACCCAAGAAAACAAGTTTGAAGAACCTAAAACACCGCTTCAGACGCCAAAACTGATCTTTAAGATCACACTGGGCTGCAAATTGATATAAAATCATTGCGGTTTGGGTATCAAATCTAATAGATACCCCTTGATTCGATCGTATATACAAATTTGAAATTGAAATTGAATTTTTTTAATTTAACACAATAAAAAATAAAAAAAACAAAATAGATACATTGTTAATATATTTCTTAAATTTTAGAAACTTCCCATTTATAAGTACACTAAAAGCTTATTCTAGTTTTTTTTTTTTTAAGTGAACTAATATTTTGTATGTACCACTCTTTTATTTTTTAAAGAACTATTAAACCAATATAAATAGATGATAGTTGATATGATGTTGTTACTTATAAGAAAACATTATGCAAGCGAATGAAAGTCTTGCGGCACTTTTACCCAATTGAGTATTGCGTCATCTGAAGCGATTAGTGCATTGTGTATATAATGCCATGCTTATTGGCATTTTTCGAAATGATTTGAATGAGCTGCAGTTGCCCGACATCATCGGATCGCATTGTGCGCAAATGAACAAAAAGCCGTCTAATAAATGCGTCTAAACGTGTTTGTGGCTTGAATTAAACGCCTAATGATAAACTTCCTCATTTGTGCGTATGTAAATTTGCTTACAAATCATACGGCAATTTGTTTCGGGATTCAAGACTTAAGAAACTAAGGGAAATTTGTCTTTTATTTTTTGCCATATTACAAAAGCTTTGATTCCAATACAATTCAGTAGAATTGTCGAGCAGTTTAGAAAGTTAACTTTGTCAATTCGATTGTCAAAGTTATTTTAAAGTATGCGAAAGATTTTCAAAAGCCCAATTGGAGTTCGCCGCTTGTGATTATGATATCAACAGCAACACAATATTTGCTGCTAGTCAGCAAATTTAGAAATTGTAATGTTAAAGTCCAGTTAACACGTTTTCAGTTACACTTATGTACATGTTTGTCGGCCCAAAGTTTCGGGTTCATTGATCCAAAGCCAACCCTGATGATGACCAAAACAAAACCGTCGCGCCTTTTGCGGTCTTTTCCGCTGCGTCACTTCGGAAACCGGCCCCAATGACAGCCGCAGATAAAATGAAACTTTATAAAAATAAAAAAGTATCTAAACACACACACACACACATGCAGGCACATTATGTGATGACATTGCCATGCCAGGCATTTTTTTATCAGTGAAATTCTTCGCCCTTTTTATGGCTCAAGTTCACATGCAAATTCTCAGCGCATTTTGGCGATATTTATATAAAAAAAAATTATACAATAATTTGAATGAAAACAACTGGAAAAGGAAGTCGCCACAAAGCGCATACTTTGCACTGAATACAGCTTTATCAACATATAGCATTCTAGTTAAATGAGTGCTACAACTGACTCAGTAATTTAAAAAACTTTATAACGAGCACTCGGATTAAAATTCCCGGCTACACCTTGTATACCAATATATCAAAGAGAAAGATTACAGCTGACACTATTTTATTTAAGTCGCATAAATTCGCTTTTTAATATCTGCTTAAATTGTTGTAGCCGGTTAATTTGGCATGAGCCTGTTTATCAACACCGGTGTAAAAAAATGACCTGCTTTTAGCCAAAATTGTTTCAGCCAGGAAGGAAATCATTAAATAATACACAAATGTTTTTTGAATAGGGAGAAACATGTCTCTTGGTAGAGACATATATTGAAACGAAAATATATAATATAAACCTAACACACATTTTTTGTATGCATGAATTATAGCACTAATAATAATTTCATGATTTTATGCTCTGAAAAGAGCTCTAAGAGCAGCATATTTATTGAATTGTTTTCTCTTTTTTTTTACTAACTGATCTCTATCGGTGAAGTCCATTAAAGCACTTGAATATTGCAGAACACTTTGGCCATTCTATAAAAAAAAGTAGCATCAATAAAAACATTTTGTTTTTTTTTCATAGTATTTTCTAAACTATAAAATAGTTTTGAATCATAGTATATATATATACAATTTGATGGTTTCAGTGTGGGTCAAAAGTTCGCCAGTCGCAGCAAGCTAAATATAGTCAAAACTTTTCCATAGATCCATAATGCAAATCACTTTCGAAGCTGCTAGGGCAGACCACTTCAATGGTTTCCAATTCACTTCAAAGCAAAACAAAAAAAACAGAATATTACATTTGCCCCTCTGGTTTTACCATTCTTTTGTATTGCTCATTTAAGCGGCTCAAGATCTTTTTTTTATATGAAAAGGCGGTTGCATTGTTGCAATTTAAATTGATTGGTTTAGGCATTGTGGGGGGGCGGAGGGATCCAGCAATGCTCAAGAGACATTGTGGGGCTGCTTTCATAGACATAGACATGGGCCAGGGCTGGCGATTCAGACTGTCTGCCATATCGAAATCAATGAGCGCCCCTTTCGGTTCGGTCATTGCCATTACCATAGCCGTCGAACATTAACCATAACCAGCGACAAGTAGCCCGCACCACTGAGCACCACTCTTGGCTTGCTCCACTGCAGTTGCATGGCCAGGCATACAAATCATCACGTTTCGTGGTGGCGCCCCAAACCCAACCCAACAACGGCTGATGATAGCGTTTGCTTTCTGATGATGATGATGCTGTTATTGTTGTTGTTGTTGATGCCTTCTGCTCAGGTTTCACGCCTAGCCAGGCAGCTGGACCAGTTGTTGTTTTTACATTTTGTGGTTGGCCGTTGCGGCTTTCATTGCCTGTTAGTTTCTTATTTTACAGCAAATTTGCGTGTTGGGCTACGTATTTTGATCCATTGATAGATACTGCCTGCTATATTGACTGATATGAACAAGTTTCTTCACGCGCCCATCGATTTTTAATAGCCTCTACTTGTATGCGTAACAACCTGGCTAAGATCTAACAAAAATAGCTTCTAGCTCAGATTGCTGCAAAGCTCGTTTTCTGCTGTTAATGTCAAGTTGCATTAAAAGCGCATTATGCTAACGACAAGTGAAAATTGTGTGTATAAACATATACACAACATAAAATCAAAATTGGCAGTTAAATTTTGCTATGCAAACTATAAATGAAAGTGTATAAAAATTGAATAAAGTGTTCATTTGCTATGATAAACTTTGTTTAATATATAAATATATATAAAAAAAATTACCGCCGTACAATTTTACATATATTTGTTTGAAATTTTAAACTTAAACAAATAGTTAATTGTATTATCAGAATAATATTTTCGATTTAATTAATTCAATTACTAAACTATATCTCATGTTACATTTCTGGATTGCAATATATACATAATATATAAAAGATGGCATATATTTGTTTGATGTTTGAAATTTCTATTTTAAATTTGGACTAACAAATGGTGCATTTTATTATTAATATAATATTTTATTGTCTTATATGTAATATTATTTAGTTCAAATACTTGTATACATTTTTATGCCTCTTAAAATGACTGCCTTTTTTAGTATAAGTATTACAGGGTATATACCCATGTATATATTGGTAATATATTGTTCAACTTGCGCGTTGTTGTTTGGCTGCCCAATTGATTTGGTAATTGCTTTGCGTAATGCGCGATGCACTTGTCAACGCCGCCGGCTCAGACTTTAACGGAGGGGATTTAATTACGCAAGTGACGAAGGCAATTTACATGCAGTGCGTGAACCAAGAGTGAGAGAGAGAGAGAAAGAGGGGGGCGTTAAAAACTGAAGGAAAGCCCATGTAGTAAATGCTTTCCACATGTGACAAGCAATCATCGTTTTGAGGGGTGCATTGACTTGAAACTAAATGAAACTCCTACAGCTACAGGTTGCACTGCATACAAGAAACGTTGTTGGCAGAAACGTTGAATTTTGTAAAAGTTAACAGATAAATGCTGTATTATCTAGCTTGAAATTGAAAGTTCATATGCAAATTCCTAAAATGTATTCAAGTTTTTTTTTTAAAGCTTTTAATGGCTTCTTTTCACAGGTTTTTATGATTAGATATTTATATAACCTTTTTGCAGATTTCTCTAACTTCTTTGACCATAAAATTTATTTACAACTTAAAAGGAAATTTTTCATTAGCTTTTTTTGGCCAAACAATTAAATTTGATTTTTGGTAAAATATCATTTTATTTTATTTTAGTTAGGATATATTTTTTTCTATTCCTTTCCAATATTTAAGATGATTTGATTCTTAGCACTTGCTACTTGCCTGTTCGATGGCCAACCCTTTTTGTCAGCCACATCTACGCAGTTATCACACGATGCTAACATTACCCCACATTAACTGAAACCAGAGCCCAGCCCAGGCTTCGGTTCACGTCAAATGACAACAGACACCGGAAATGACACTTTAACCTTTCAGGCTGGCGCCATGTCAAAAAAGGGTTGGGCCATTTGAAATCACCTGCTGCCCACCGCAGTCGACAATCAACATTCAGCAACGAAGGCACAGCTCCATGGTGTCATCGTGAACAAGATGTAAAACTTAAAAACGCAAAAAAATAAATACATATATATATATAGAAGAAGCTTTTGAATTGGCTGCGGGGCATTGCAAAATGCCAAAATGTCTAAACAAAATCGATTTGTTTATGCCAATGGTGCGGCCCACGTCGACATGGATGGCATGGAACACATCATTAGAAGTTACACCCGCAGCCAGACACAACAAAATCAAACGGAGACGTCGACATCCGCTGTGTAATGCGGTCAAGGTCTGAACATTTCGTTGGGAGCTGGGGAAGGTGGCTATAGAAAAATAGCCATAAATTTATGGCGTGCCTTGGTTCAATAAATTCTTGGAGCGGTGCATGAATCTGGTAATAGGAATGGGGATATATATCTAAAAATAGACGCGCTCAGCTTTTACAAGTGGCACACATAAATTAGCAAATATCTAACCAAAATATCTTTCTACTTGCAGAGCAAACCACTCGTCGTGGAACCGATCGACTTTGAAGCCTTTATAGCCAAAAATAAAACACTCATACAAAATGATCCGCAGCGGGAGCTGCTTATCTATCCAGCAGACGATGTCGCGGTAAGTTTCTTCTAAAATAAACAAAAAGCTCCTAAAAGCCGCATCGAATAATTTATTCATTCGAATTTGGTATTCATAAAACTTTTACTTTCGTTCAACTCGAAGTAAAATGCGGCGTCGTAAATCACTGATTAACACCACTAAGCAGTATTCAACGTATAAATTTATATGTATTAGTGGAGGAAAAGATCGTATAAAGCGGATCTAAGAATCATACATATTAGCACAACAAATTTATATTTATGTATATCTAATGTTGAGTTCAGTAAATTAAAAATTATATTCAAATAAATTTAAGAAAAAATACTCATTCAAGCAAGTTGTATCTGAAATCAGCAAGTTTGGATTTTAGGCGATTTAATTTGCATAATTTGTGTAAAATTAAGCAACTTAATCAAAACAGAATAGGCAAGATACTTTCATTATGAAATTAATTTTTAAACTAGACTATTTAAAAGTGTTTCAAAGGGTCTCCTTTACAATTTGAAATGAATATCCTTTGTATGAATATTGCAGGAGATTGTCATGCCGCGTAAGCAGCGCACCAATGCCAAATCTGTTGCGGATCGGTTTGAGCCACCCAACGAGGCAATTGTTTGTCCACTGCACGGCTCCGTGGTGCTGAGCAGCAATGGTCACAGTCAGGTGAGCCGACAGAGCAGCCTGCAGTCGAATGGGAGTCTCCACAATGGGCACAGCAGCAACTCCAGTCTGGCCAACGGGAATGGTCAATTGTCGCGAAAGAGCTCGCAGTGCTCCAATGGATCCGCGAGTCGAAAGACATCCCAGGAATCCTCCTACGAATCAGCATTATCCTCAACTACACTGCGCTCGCATCTGGCGCAACCCGAGGAGGTGGATGAGTATGCGGATGAGGAGCCGACAGCAGGCGATGATGTGCCCGATGCACATGCGCTGGGCACACGAGCCGAATGTACCCGATTCACGCGCCAAGCGCTGTACACGTACCGTGCCAAGAATCACCTAATCCACTACAAGTACAGTGCATATGGTGGCAATTGTCATGATCTGCCCAGGTGAGCACTTGACCAAATTCAATTAAATATCATTTTGAATATCGTTTCTGTTCGCAGCACGCAACCCGCTGAGGAGCTGTTGGAGGAGCTGTACGAAATCGATGCCGATCAGGATCGCATTGATGAGCAAATGACACGATCTCAGGCGGATACCATTACCAAGCAGGGCTATCTATTGAAGGGGCCCGATTCGGCCTCGGATCGCATGTTCGCCAACATTGGCAACAAGTCCTTCAAGCGGCGCTATTGCTATCTGCGCCAGGAGATCGATGGCACCTATATGCTGGAGCTGCACAAGGATGAGAAACAGGGCGAGGCCAAGGCCACCATTGTCATGGATTTTTGCACAGAAGTGGTGCAGGTGAGCTCGGGTTGCCTAATCCAAAAAAACCCCAAAAACCTAATATTTGTTTTCTTTTATAGAATCCGAAACGTGGTCGCTTCTGTTTTGAGCTGCGCATGACAGCTGGTCACAAATCGTTTACTCTGGCCGCCGAAAACGAGCAGGACTTCAAGGATTGGCTGACCAAGCTGTCCTCGGTGCTGGCCCAGAACAAGGCGCAGGAGGAGAAACGCAACGCATCCCTGGAACGCCAACCGACGCCTCAACTGCAGCCGCCTACGCTGGAGCCGCCCACATTCGGCACGCTGAAGGGTCTGGACCAGTCGCTGCATCCGCAGCTCATGAAATACGGACGCGAAACGGATCACTCGATTGCCCAGGCGCGTCGCGAGCAGCGACGTCGTCTCTTCGCCTGCTACCAGAGCCCCAACAAGGCGATCGCCAACGACAATGTCGAACAGTATCGCGAACACTTTGGCACCCGCCTCCTGCTCAGCTGCCATTGCCTGCGCTTTCGCCTGCAGTACCAGCCGGCTGATTTGTCCGAGGCCGGGGCCGGCGAGCAGCTGTGCCAGGTGGAGCCGTACATTACCAGTTTGGCGCTGTACGATGCCAAGGCCGGTCGCAAGCTAACCGAAAGCTTCTACTTCAACATCAATGAGCCGGCGGCTGCTCAGCTGTTGCCCAACACACCAGTGCCCGCCTCTGTGGCGGCCTGTGGGATGCCGCGGCGGGCGGAGGGCGACGAGCGGGCCACACAGGCGCCACATTCACTGTTCGACGGCGTCTCGTCGGAGCTGCTCCGGTGTCCGCGCCAGCAGTTCCAGCAGCTGCGCCAGTGCCTGTTGTCGGTGAGTGCGCCCCATGCGGACATCTATCTGGTGCTCCGGATCGAGAAGGTGCTGCAGTGCAGCATCGCCCAAGCGGCCGAGCCGTACCTGAAGGCCGCCCGCGATGCCAAGCTGGGACAGAAGGTGCAAAAGGCGGCCAGGAGCTGTGCCCAGCACATTGGACACTATCGCCAGCCGTTCGCCTGGGCCGCTCGTCCCCTGTTCAAGGCCTACAGTCATGAGCTGGACGTGGAGTCGCAGTCTGTATTCGAGTTCAACACAATCTATCGCCAGGAGCTGCCCAAGCTGCGCGACGAGGAGCTACTTAAACTGCTGGCCGACTACCGCAAGCCAGAGAAACTCAGCAAGCTGACCATTATACCCGGATTCATGCGGCTCCAGCTGCAGCGGATCGATCAGACTGCGCCCTGCGGCCTCAGCAAGTCGCTGGCGCCGTTGGCCAGCTTCAGTGCCTCCGGCAAGCAGCCGCTCACCCTGGAAATTAGCGAGTTTCAAAACCAAACTGAACGCGATGCCCATCCCTATACCAGTTTCTGCAATCATCTGTACGTGTATCCTTTGAGCCTGCAGTTCGATAGCCAAAAGCTGTTCTCACGCGCCCGCAACATCACCGTCGTCGTCGAGCTGAGGGATGGCGATGGCGAGTACAGCAAACCCCTCAAGGTGATTTCTTTAATTAATTATTTGATTTTAAAGTAAACCATAAATATTTATTTATTTAAATATTATTATCAGTTTTCCTTAAAAGTTTGTAAGTCTTAACTAATCATCGTTTACATGCAGTGCATCTATGGTCGACCGGGTCAGGATTTGTTGGTGGCTCAGATCGCCTGTCCGGTGCTGCATCACAACGTGACGCCCACTTGGTACGAGGAGATCAAGCTTCGTCTGCCGCTGGGCCTCTTTCCGGAGCATCATTTGCTCTTCTCCTTCTATCACGTGTCCTGCAACCTGAGCAAGAAACGCGACGCAAACGCGGCTTTTGAGACGCCCATCGGCTATGCCTGGCTGCCGTTGCTGCAGAAGAATCGCATCTGTTTGGAGGAGCAGCTGTTGCCCGTCGCTGCCACGTTGCCCGTCGGATATCTTTCCATACAGCCCCTGGGCTGGGGCAAGGGGGTAAGTTGTTGTTGTTGTTGTCGCTTTCGCTGCCGATCATCGACTCATGCCTCGTTCTGTGTTCTTGATCCACATCCATTCCTTGCTTGCCTAACCAAAAACAAAACCTGCTCTCTGTGTTCTCTTTTTTTGCGCACATTCTCCATGCACCGCATCCGTCACCCCGCCCTCCACTTTGGCCGCCTACAAACCCTTTCAATTTCTTAGCAGAACTGCGGCCCGGACATCCAGTGGATCGACAATCAGCGTCCGCTTTTTAGCGTCGGCCTCCGCTTGGACTCCACGGTGCTCACCGCTGATCAGCATCTGCACAATTTCTTTGCCCATTGCGAGCGGCTGTTGGAGGGCGGCAAAACCGGAGCTCTGCCCGCTGAGACGGAAACCTGCAAGATTTTGAAGGCGGCGCACGCAATCGATATGCGATCACTGATCAGTTTTCTGCCCACGGTGCTCAACGAGCTGTTCACCCTGCTGGTGCACACCCAGTCCGAGGAGATTGGTCTCAATGTGATCCGCCTGCTGACCAACATCATTCACATGATCAGCGATCTGGCCAATCGCACCGAGCTGCTGGCCGCCTACGTGAAGTACGTGTTTCATGCTCCCTACTACAGTCAGCAGACGGCGCGACTCCGGACCGTTCACGGCGAACTCTGTCGCCATCTGCCCTATCTGCTCAATCCGAACAATACGGACTTTCTCATTGTGAACAAGTTCATGCGCTATTCCTCGATCTTCTTCGATCTGATCGTGAAGAGCATGGCTCAGCATCTGTTGGCCACCGGTCGGATTCGGATGCTGCGCAACGAGCGCTTTCCCAAGGAGTACGCGGATCGGGTGGAGCAGCTCATCAAGGCCCTGGTGCCGTACATCACGACCCGCTACGAGGATCTGCCCGAGGAGACGCAACAATTGAACCGTTCGTTGGCGCGCTTTGTGCGCCAGTGCCTCAGCTACATGGATCGTGGATTCGTATTTAAGCTGATACGCTTCTACATGGAACAGTTTGCGCCCGGCAATCCGCGCGTCCTGCACGAGTACAAGTTCAACTTTCTGCAGGAGATTTGCCAGCACGAGCACTATGTGCCCCTCAATCTGCCGTTTGTGGTCAATCCCAAGAATCGGCCGCCGGAGCTGATGCAGCATTTCACACTCTCGGAGCAGTTTTGTCGCCAGCATTTCCTGTCCGGCCTGCTGCTGCAGGAGCTGAAGAGCAGCCTGAACGAGGTGGGTCATGTGCGTCGCCATGCGCTCGCCATCTTCAAGGATCTGCTGGCCAAGCACGAGCTGGACGCACGCTACCAGCAGCGTGGTCAACTCTCTCGCATCGCCCTCCTCTACGTGCCCTGGCTGGGCATCGTCATGGACAATCTGCATCGCATCGATGATCTGTCCGACTCGGAGGCGTGCACGCCCAACGGACATGTCTACGCGGACTCGGCGTCCTATACGAAGCGGCTGAGCTGCTCGAGCAGCTATGTCTTTAGCAAGGACTCCTCGACCTTTGGTTCGCTGACCTCCACGCCCCGGTCCAAGAATCGCCTGACAATCCACGCTGATCAGGCGAGTCCCTGCCGCACCTCCATGCACATCAAGGATCACAACTATTTGGCGGCCATCGCTGGCTCGGCAGTTGGCAACGGCATCTCAAATCTCTCACTCAACTCGAACTCGGATTCAGGCGTAAGTGCAATTGTTTCCTGCACAAACAAAACTCTCTTTAATCGCAAATGTTTCCCTTAGCACTCGCAGGACACGACCACCATTGGCGCCTACACCAATGGCGACACGGATGTCGCGATGCGCAACGGACACAATCGTTCGGTGAGCGTGACGCATGCCCAGATCCTGGCGCGTTGCGACAAGTTCAGTGGTGCGGAGAGCAAGGATCTGCTGCTTGGCTTCCTGTTTATTGTGAAGCACTTGTCGCAGGATCAAATGGTCGCCTGGTGGCAGAACTGCAACGAATCGGAGACACTCCAGTTTCTGTCCATTTTGGACTTGTGCCTGCTGCAATTTCGCTACGTGGGCAAGAAGAACGTGGTGCTGGCCAGCGAGGCGCGTCTGCAGCGGCCGGCGAAAGCGCACACGCTGCCCGCACGGAGCACGCCGCCCGTGCTGGAGAATGGCAGCCAGGAGCCGAATACGGGAACTCTCACCCAGACGCGAGAGCATCTGCTGGAGGATATGGACATGTCAGCCAGATCACAGCAGGCGCTGTACGAGTCCAATCTGGCCACGGAAGTGGGCATGATCATACTGGACGTACTGGGTCTCTATGTGCTGCAGTTTCGACAGCTGCTCGCCGAGAGTCTGGTGCTGCCCAAGCTGGCGCGCGTCTATTTGCGCTTCCTGCAGCTGGGCCAATCGGAGCGTCTGTCCAAGCACGTCTTTGCCGCCTTGCGCGCCTTCATCAACAACTATGCGATGGCTCTGTTCAAGGGCAATGCGATGCTCTGCGGCCAGATGGTCTACGAGCTGCTCAAGGCCTGCGACAGCCGTCTGGTGGATATCCGTCACGAATCCTGCGCCGTTCTCTATCTGCTGATGCGCAGCAATTTCGAGTTCAGTGGCCGCAAGGCGCTCACCCGCGTCCATCTGCAGGTGATCATCTCCGTGTCGCAGATGATCGGTAATGTGATCGGGCTGAACAATGCCCGCTTCCAGGAGAGTCTGTCCATCATCAACAGCTATGCCAACAGTGACAAGGCCATGAAGGGCACCGGCTTTCCGCTCGAGGTGAAGGATCTGACGCGACGCGTCCGCACCGTGCTGATGGCCACCGCCCAAATGCAGGCCCATCACATGGATCCGGAGCGACTGCTCGAGCTGCAGTATTCGCTGGCCAATTCGTATGCCTCGACACCCGAGCTGCGCCACACCTGGCTGGTGACCATGGCCCGCAACCACGAACAGAACGGCAATCTCTCGGAGGCCGCCTGCTGCCATCTGCACATTGCGGCACTGATGTGCGAATATCTGCGACTGCGCGGCGGCTGCACGCTCAGCTGGTCCTCGACGGCGTTTGGCAAAATATCGCGCAACATTCCGCTGGACGAGCAGGGACTCAAGCTGGATGCCGGCGCCCAGGACTCGCAGTACACGGAACAAATGCTGCTCGAGCAGCTGAAACAATGCGCCGACTATCTTGATCGCGCTGAACGCTTCGAGTGCCTCGGTGAGCTGTACAAGCTGATTCTGCCCATCTACGAGCGTGCCCGCAACTTCATCGAACTGGCCCAGAGCTATGAGCATCTCACCCAGGCCTACAATAAAATTGTCGAGGTCAATCGTTCCGGGAAGCGCATGTTGGGCCGCTTCTATCGCGTCGTCTTCTACGGCATGGTTAGTGAGTGATCACAAGTTAATAAACTCAATTTGTAATATGAGATTGGTATTTGTAGATGTACTTTGAGGAGGATCACGCCATTGAGTTTGTGTACAAGGAGCCAAAGCTGACGTCGCTAAGCGAAATTTCAGAACGTTTGGGCAAACAGTACAAGGAAAAGTTTGGAGCCGATGTGGTCAAACTTATAATGGATTCATCACCGGTATGTGGATAAAATTTGGATATTAAAAAAAAATCGAATTTTCAGTTAAAAAGTTATTTTACTTGCTTTCCTAAATTCCAAAATATAATCGGAAATAAATTGCCCAGCGATAATAACAGCTTAAAACATTTGATTAGATTTTTGTAAATTTGTAATCGATTGTTGCCCTGCGATCTTTAAAAAGAATTTCTCATCAATCCGTTGGTAAAAACTGAAGACATATTGATTTTCATGAATTTTCTTTTACTTTGTAAAGGAGCATAAAAACAAAAATTTTACATTATGATGTTGCTTTCACAAATTTTCGATAACATAATCCTTTTTGTTCCTTGCTTATTCACGACTCTTATTTAATTCGCAGCTTAAGCTTAGCTTGATAAAAAAATATATAGATGTATTGATGTAGAAAAAATTTGGAATAGCTTGACAGGGCTATCAAATAAACTACTCGTTAAAAAATCCAGCTGATTGGCGCAAAGTGACAAAAAAAAAATTAGTGTAGACTGCAATGCAAAGGCAGGCAGAGATTATGTAATAAAAATATTGCTGAACTAGCTCATTTGAAAAGATATTCATTCAATGGAACATCGTTGTCGTCGTCACCATGCAAAAGTTTCAGGCGCTGTGAACGAAATGAAATGTATCGATCAGGCAAGCAGTCGTTATCGATACTCGAGTCAACTTACGCGCTTCACCTCCGACTGACGCATCTGGGATGCATGGGTGCTACGTGGTGCCACCACTCGCAGCCCCGAGGGACTGTTCTTTGTGCCCGGCGATTGCTCCACGCCGCTTGGGCGGCTCAATGTGGCTGCCTTAGTTATTTTGCTTCTGTGGATGGAAAAAGATGGCAGAGAGAACAATTAAATTCTAGGCATATAATATTCCTTCGGAAATACAAAAGACCTAAATATAATTCATATTCATATTCAAATAGAGTTTATTAATTATATATATATATTCGACTCGATTTGGCCATGTCTGTCTGTCCGTCTGTATGAACGCGTCTATTTCAGAGACAGCAAAAGCTAGCAAGGTAATATTGGGCTCATTCGGTTCATGTATACCATACGCAGATCAACTTTATTTTTAAAGATCGATAACACTTTCTGTTATCTTATTATCGCTTTTTTGACCGAGGATTTTAGGCATTACTTCTAAATTATAAGAGCTGGAGCTACCAAATTTATCTTAATTTGTTTGCGTTTAAAATATTTCTGGCCTTGGCTACCTCTCACCAATAGCGACCCTGACTAGAGCCTTCTCTCTCTTAAAATGTTTCTCTGCAAGTGTATTCAATAATTAAATTATGATTGGACTTACTCAGGGACCTGGTTCACATTTTGCTTGGACATGACCAGCTGTTGACGTGTCCCCAGTTTGCAGCTGGCACTAGTCGGCTTCAATTGAATTTGATTGGCCACCTCGGTGATGTTTTGGCTAACGATGCCCGACTTTTTCTGCAATGCACGCTGAGAAGCGCGAACGGTGCGACTTCCATTTGGATGGATTTGCTCGGGCGCCTTTTTGGTTGCCGTTCGATTGGCTTTTGGAGTTGCAGTTCCTCCTGATGTTGCTGCTCCTGCTGCTGCTGTTGCTGCTGCTGATGTACCGCCTGTGGTGCGTGCTTCTGCTGCTTTTGCTGGTGAAACGCCGTGCCATCGCACTATTTTGCTTTCCCTTTCCTTGTGATTGTGATTGTTGTTGGCTTTGCGCAAGCCGTTCAAATTTGACCATTTCATCTTGTACAGTTTTGGACAGACCGTAGATTCGTTGGGTAGTGTTGGCGCTGGCACATCCGGATTCAATTTCAGCTGCTCCTTGTGCAGCGGATGATGCTGTGAATCGTCCAAATGAATCCCATTGGGCACCGAGTACCTGTCAGCCTTCATGGCCGCAAATCCGGTTGAAAACGAATCCCAATCGTAGTTCGTCTGCTCGTCTTCAACAAACGGTACCTCGGTCTCATCTTCATCAGCTAAGATCTCTCCGGACGTTATAGGAGCAGCCTCCAATCCTGCTGAATGCTCGCCGTTGGCGGCCAATCCGAGCTTTTTGCAGAGCTCCTTGAATGCCTCCTGATAGCGTACGCCGGCATCCTCGTTAATCAGTCGCTCAAACGCCTTGATGTCCTCGATCTGCTGGTCAATCTCTATATCGGTGTAACTGTTATTTCTCTGTAAGCCCGTGCACTTGGGACATATCGATGGCAGCCGATGCTTCGTGTTGTCGCTCAGCACATTGCCCATGCGGCTCAGAAACTGGGCAGCCAAGGCATTCCCAGATCGAGAGCACACCATTTCTCCATCGCCGATCTTCACGTGGATATTAGCAGCGTGGCCAAGATGTTTATCCAGTGGCTGTCGCTTGCCATTTTCTGGCGCCATGAATTGTACATTGATGCCATGTCCATTGGAGGTCAGGCTGAATATTATCTCCGAGAGTGGCAAATTCTGGCTGCCCAGCAGTTTCATCAGATTGAACAGCTGCTGCTGGATGCGGTTTTGATTAGCATCTCTTGTCACGCCAGCAGTCTCATCATTCACCAGCGTTGTGGTCGAGTTGGCCAACACCTTCGGCTCCAGATGCTTTTGCGGCGGCTCCTTATTTTCGTCGTCGCCATCGCTGCTTTTCAAATACGATGGCACAAACTCGGCCGCATTGGGATTTAGCGAGGACTCACTCATGCTCCGGCTGTTAATGCGACTGTTGCTGTCCTCGGTGTCAGCCTGCAGCGAGTAAATAAAGTCCTTTATGAACTGTTGATGCATCGCATTGCTAATGTCCATGCTAACAATCTAACTGATCGATCGATGGCTACACACTTATTAATGAATTTGGTAATGCAATCGGTTGTGTTCACTTTCCTATTTCTACACGAAGCTATTTAATTACAACAAGAGTATTTTAATGATATATACATTTGAAACGCTTGAATATATTGTTATGCTAAAGCTAGCCGAAAAACAAATGTTCCTACGATGCAGTTCTACAGCTTAATTCCCAAAGCACCTGTGATCAAATAATATTAATAATAAACCTGGTTTTTTTTTACTATTCTGTGTTAAAATGTTCTTGTTCGTTATTCGAAAATAAATGGAATTTCGTTAAAGTGACTCTCTCTCTCTCTATTATAAGCAATTTATTGATATCCAATTTTAAACTTTTTCGAAGTGAAAAAGAATTGTTTCGAAGCTCAGTCCATAGTTCCCATTTCAAACTGCCATAACTTTGTCAAAACTCGACCGATTATCATGTTTAAGGACATTTCGATCATGGTTTGACATTTTAATTGATTTTTTATCTAATCTATATCTATATCTTTATCTCCTCCTCTCGGTGACAGGTAAAAGTTGACGAATTGGATGCCAAACTAGCCTACATACAGGTGACGCATGTGATACCCTTTTTCACCAAAGACGAGCTCGATCAGCGCTTGAATGAGTTCGAGCAGAACCATGATGTGGACACATTCATGTATGAGACCCCCTTCACCAAGTCTGGCGCGGCACGTGGCAGCGTGGAGGAGCAATGGAAACGCAAGACGGTCATTAAGAGTGTGTCAAAGCTCTGCATTTTTTCCTGATCGACAAAACTTATATATATTTACTTTTTTCTTTGCCTACAGCGCAATATTCGTTTCCTTATGTGCTAAAACGCATACCCGTCAAATCGCGTGAGATCATCGAGCTGAGTCCCATTGAGGTGGCCATCGATGAGATGCAATCCAAGGTTTCAGAGCTGGAGGAAATCATTTTACCGCCGGCGGATGTTAAGAAGTTGCAGCTGCGCCTGCAGGGCAGCGTGGCAGTAACGGTGAATGCGGGTCCTTTGGCCTATGCGCACGCCTTCCTGGACGCTAAGGTGATCAACAACTTTTCGCTGGATCGAGTTGAGGATCTGAAGGATGTGTTTCGGTAGGCAAGAGCATAATGTTAACTAAATGGCAATTTGTGATGCATCCTCTATTCCTGAACCAGGGACTTTATTGGCGTCTGTCACAAGGCGCTGTGCGTGAACGAGCGCATGATCAGCGCCGATCAGAAGGAGTACCATCATGTGCTCAAGGAGAACTATGAGAAGCTGTGTCACGCGCTCAGTGAGTTACTCCAAGACGAATCATTCCAGCCGCTTAGCGATGACGCCGACGCAGCTGCCCAGCGCAATAGCATGGCTTTATTCAATGCGATCAGTGGGGCCTCACATAACTCAAGTACTGCTTAAGTTCAACTCAAAAAAACAAAAAAAAAAACAAAAAGCAAAAAACACACACAGCTACTAAAAACGGTTTTAACAAAAGCAGCGTAGAAGCGTAATTTGTAGCATTTAACTAGTTTGGTGTTCCTTTTGTAAAGATGTTTGATCTTTGACCTTTGATGTTTGATGTTGTCGTTGTCGTTGTTGTTATGGCGCAGGTAAACTGAGATTTCACGCCGTCCCTTGGTTTGTGTCTCATCTAACTGTTTAAAAACGCGCATTCATGTGACTAACGCCCAGGTATTTGGTCATTACTAAAATCAATTAACACACTAAAATGAGAAACTAAACAGAAAAAAAGATAACAGTACTAATTGCTTGTACCCTACCGAAAAGCCAACAAATTCATGCATTTAATTAAAATTTACTTTCTGTTTTAGGTTTTGGTTTTGCCGTTTATTAAAGCCCATGCAAACCAGCAAATATATATACATATACCCCACACAAAAAGTACATCATATAGAACTATATATGCTATATATACATAATTACTACATACGCACAGATCCACACACAATAAACGAAATTGTAACTAATGATTCGACCAGTTGACTAAGTTCCAGTATATATGAACAAAAAAAAAATCACTCGTTAATTTGTAAACCCGATTAGCATAACTAAATAATTAATTGTTGTTAAATTTTAAGTAAATGCATAACTGTATATACATATAAGTGCTTCATTATGATTGTACATTTGTTTAATTGATTTTTTATATTTTTTATTTATATACATTATTATTAGTTATTATTACGAGTACAAGAATATTTGCAGTGTAAAGCATGCCCGATAAAAATTTGACATATATATATATTGAAATAGCTATTCCAAATTAGTAATCTTAATGAGCTCCCTTATTAGATTAAATCTGCTAACTTTGTGTCTTCACCTTTTTTGGATAAAACGAAATTGTTTAATAATGAAATTATTATATGCACACTTAACTAGCTGAAAAACTATCTATAGTACCACTGTGTATGTGAAATAACTTATATTTAAATTAAACTACGACAAAATCAGCCAAGATTCCAAGCATAATTTACCCAAACATCATGTAAGTCGATTTATATTATAAATGAAACACAAAATATATAAAAAAGTTAAAACATTTTCACAGATTTTCTAAAAAAAAATTTTAATTTTTACACTGTTTGATGAATCAGCCTATTTACATTTACAATACGACTATAGATAGTTTGAAGGCTCTTATAAACGTAACCTTAACCAATAAATTGTAAAGCCTACGATAAACATAGATTTAAGTTCCAGAAAGCAACAGAACTTACCAAAGTATTCAATCAACATTGATAAAAATAAACATAAATATATATATTTACATACATGCATTTTCTAGTGAAATTCAATATTGAAATAAATATAAATAAACAAACTGTGTACACCTAATTCTCTTTCCCTTTCATTAAATTTTATATATTCAATTCTTACAACGTGATCCTGTTGAGAAACGAGCTTCAAAATTTCAACGTAAGCAACAATCTTCAATAACCGATTTAAGTTTATTTTTTATAGTATATTTATTTCACAAAAATATGTAAACACGGAAAATAAATTCTGATATAAGCACAAAATATTTTTATATTTATTGTATAATGAATATCTTTTATTTACTTTACTTTTTTAGTTTTTTAGTTTTGCCAATATTGTTTTATTCACAAACTTCGTGGGAAAATATGTCTACTGTGTAAAAAGAGATGTATGTGTATTTAATTATTTTCATTTTATGGCTTTTACCACTTAGATCTTTTACAAAATTTTGTTTGTCTCGCTCAGTTTAGTAATTAGAAGTTGTTTTTGGGAGACTCATGCGCTGCAAAATATTAACAATAATTATTTCCATTGATAGCTTAATATCTAGTATTAGCCTGACTTGCCTTTTGTACCTGGGATTGTCGCATTTGGGACGTGTAGGTGCTGCGTGGCGCACATTTCTGTTTGCCTGTTAAGCCTTTCTTTATAATTTGTCCCAGGCTCTGCCGAGGCGTATGTATTCCTATATTGGATTTTTTCCTGAGAGATCAGAACAATATCAATATAATAAGTAATGCAACGTCGAACTTCTATTCAGGAAAATAATCAAATTTGTGTAAAGCATAAAATGTAAAAAATTTTCGAATACAACCCTAGTGGTCCCATATAAGGATAGGTCTCAACTTTCCCCAGTCGTAACTTTGCCAAAACTTAACCGATTTTCATAAGGATGGTCTTTTTGCTCATGGTTCGTTGTATAGATGAATTCCACATTTCTAAAAATAAAATTTTTTCTCCGAATTCATTTCGAATATATACCCTACAGTTCCCACTAAGGATAGGTCACAACTTTACCAATTTTTGGTCCAAATTCATGTAAAAAATTTTCGATTATATACCCTAGTGTTCCCATATAAGGATAGGTCTCAACTTTCCCCAGTCGTAACTTTGCCAAAACTTAACCGATTTTCATAAGGATGGTCTTTTTGTTCATGGTTCGTTTTTTTAGTTGTGCCTAAAAAACCGAGTCAACAAAGCGCTAAAAATATCGGTAAAAAAAAGAGCAGAAAGAGCTATCGATGATTTGAAATAAAGATCAAGCTTGAAAGCTTATGTAGTCTCTGAAATCGACGCGTTCATACAGACAGGCAGACGGACGGACAGACGGCCATTATATTCTTTTACCCATTTTCAATGGGTTTAGGGTATAAAAAAGAGCTCTGAAAGTATTGATACATACTCGTGCTTGGTCTCCTGGCAAATAGTTACAGTTTTCTGATTCGACTCGGATTTGAAAACGCGCCCCGGCAGGCTATTCCAACTGCTGTTCGGGATGCTTAGCTGCACTTTGCTGGCAATAGTTGATCTGGCAAGCGTGGGGCTGGCTTTTGTAATGCGGATGGGCACCGGTTGCAGCGGGCTGGCAGCTGGTTCTTTTGCTGATATGGTGGCATCAATTTTATGAGTGTCCTTGCCACCAGATGAGCAGGACTTGCGCAAGCATGCCGCCAATCGTTTGCCAGCTGGCTGTGGCTGTGGTGTGTCCGTCGATTGAGTTGGGTACATGGACTGTTCATTCCACTCCATCTTGTTGTTGAGTACATCACCCATGCGAGCCATAAAATTGGCGGCCAGCACATTGGGCAGCCTCCGGGGTATGAAAGAGCGATCACTTATTTCCAAATTTAGGGCTGCATGCTGGCACAAGCTCTCGTCCAGCAACTGCTTGTCAGTTATCCCATGCTCTGCCTTAAACTGAACATTAATACCCTGTCCATCCGGCGCCAGACTCACCTTGATCGCCTTAAGCGGCATAAATTTATCGCCCAGCTGATGGAGCACCTCGAACAGCTGCCTCTGGGCATGCAAATAGGATGCATCGCCGACAAACTCGCGCTGAACCAACGTTGTTGTCGAGGTTGCCTCTGTTTTCATCTTTTGATTACTTGACTGGAGAAACGAAGGAACAAACTCCAATGCGTAAGGATTAAGCGAGGACTCGCCTTCACATTGGCTATCACATAGAAAGTTTGGCAGTGATTTCAACGGTATTTCTTGTTTCCTTCCGCTTCTGGTTTCGATTTTCCTGGACTGCATTATTATGCTTAGAATATGTAACTGACAGTCGGCGGGATTAGGCGATTGGGCGCTGGAGGACAATCTAAAAATTTATTCTTTTTCATTAAACAAGTGTAAACCTGTGTTTAAATTGAGTATTAAGAAGTAATGCTATTGTTTTTAACGATAAAATATTCCTGTGTTCGATTTAAAAACTATGGCATCCTAGTGTTAGAAAAACAATCTAACAAAAAACTCAATAATAGACCAAAGATGGTAATCGAGATCCATTGAGCAGAAAAGCGTTGTCGCTGTGGCGCCATCTAACGGAAAAAGTTTTACCTAACTTCGAGCTTTTAAGCTGAACTTCATTTAAACAAGCTTTTTATACCAATTTGGTGGTTGCTATAAAAACTGAAATCTATTAAAAACCGAGAAATAAAATAATAAAATAATTTTATAAAAACATAATTTTAATAAGAAATATATACATACATATAATGTATTAGATTATTCAATAGATCACTAAAACCGATCAAATGGAATCAAATAAAAACAAAATTTTGTTTATCGCTTCAATTGGTATTTTTATTAACAATTTTTGTTTAAAATTATTTAACAATTTTGTGTTTTTTTCATGCGCGAGTCGACACGGAAATGTTATTCAAATTTGTTGCTTTTAGAATTTGTTGTTGCAAGCAAAACCATAAAATAAAACATGAACGGAATTGGCCAAAAGCGCGTGGAAAGCAGTCGATCAATTAAACAATTGAACCATCAATCAATCAATGCTCCGTTTAATGCTACATAAATATTTGTGTTTTCTCTTTCTTTCTTTTTCTCATTTTTCTTTTAAGCTTAGTTTAGGTATTAGAATTACAAACGCACATTGGGATTTCGGGAGCGCACAAAGTTGAGCAGCTCATCGGAATCCTCGCAGACGAAGGGCTTGATGTGATGGCAGGCGACATCGTGCCACTTGATGCCATCGTTGTAGAAGTTGTTCAGTATGGACAGGCAGCTCTCGTCGTTGCCCTGGGCGGCCTCCCGGTTATCCGGCTGCGGCTGATTGTAGCCGCCAGTTTGCGACCAGTCGCCGGTGTTCCGCTGCGAGGTGGGTCCAATTTTGCCACCGGACCCGGACCAGAACCAGCCGTTCTCATTCGGCGGCTGCAGATCGGGCCGATCGCAGCCAGCGAAATTGCACTTTCTGCCCGACGTCCAGATATAGCGCACATTGCCGCGCGCAATCCGCTGCTTCACAAAATCGTTCTCTTGGGGCGTCTCCAGCGAGACGGCGTCCATGCAGTGCCGCCGGCAGATGTTGCGTGCGTCCAGCCAGTCCACCTCCAGGCTGCGCGTCGGCGCATGCTCCCAGCTAAAGAAGTACGAGTGCGAGACGCCTCGAGCATCCCGGTAGGTGGCGTGGCGAACACGATTCGCGCAGCTGCGCGGATCCGGGAGCGCCAGACGACGCTGGGCCAGCGCCACGGTGGCGCTCACTGCCAGCAGCAGCAACGTGCGCAGCACAAACATGATGCGGAGTGGGCGTGGCTCGGTTTAAATCTAAAAAAGCTGCAAGTGCAAACAAATAACGCAAAAGTGGTTACGGTTAGACGTGAACTGAAACTGTTTCTAGGCTTAATTATATATTTAACTTTTCTGGTTTCGAGTGACCCAATGCTGCCAAAAGCTGCCCAACCCATTTCCGCTCGGATGAGTCGACATGTTTTGTTATGCGAAATCAGTGATTGGAAATATCGGATCGGACTCTATCGATTTTGAGCGATTTTGACTGCGTTCCTTTGTTCAATTTGTGTATGGAATTTGTTTTTTTCGCTGACAATTGTCAATTCGCACAATTTGAATTCATTTCGGCTAATTGAGTAGTTTTCCATTTCAGTTCGTAATCCGGCCTTGCCACCTGCCCCCTCCTCCAATTCCCCCTCCCCCAGTCGAGCCCTATGAGAATTTCGATGTTCATATGGAAATTCATCTTAGATGTGTTTGGCTCTTTAATAAGTGTGATGCAAATTAGTTTATTGTTTTATGCTTTTATCGATTATAATTTATGGCTAAAACAAGGCAAAATTACATGCAAATTTTATGGTCTATTGATGGCAGCTGTTTCGCTTTCGGATTCAGCAAATTTTGCATCAGTGGCTGGGGCTTATATAAATATGTTCATTACAATTAAATCCGGAATGAGCAGTTTTCGCATTTGTTATTAGTTACTGTTAGCTATGAAGAAGCAATGATTTACAGCTGAGATTTAAAAACCAATCAATATGTGGAAATCAAGCTGACCTTGAAACGGCAAAGTTGTAAATGTAAAGATGGAAATTCAATAGAATATATCAATTTAATCGAAGATCAGATCAAGTTTTAATATGCACCAATCTCATTTGTCATAGTTAAGCTCAAAATTCAAAACTGACCTAACCCAACAACCAAACACTGTGCTACAAGAAACCTGAAGCCAGGGCACATGCCAAACCCAACAGTTTCTAACTCTTGAGTCCAAGCACATTCAAAGTCTGGCTTTGCATACTAAACACATTTTTCTTGACTGTAATGGAGAAAGTTGCATGCGCTTTTTTTTTTGTTGTTGCTGTTGCTGTTAATTGTTGTTGGGCCATATATAACTCACAGTCGTTGGCTGACTATCCAACTGTCCAACTTGACTCTTCCGTCTGATAACAGAGCTAACGACTTTGGTTTTTGATTTTTGGCTATTTTGCTTCTTTTTTTGTTTTTGTGCCACACGCAATTGTCTGATACTTTATATTTTTTTTTACTTTTTCACGGCTTGTAAATTTTGTAATTTACATTTCCGTTGCTTCATTTGCTCTTCCTATGTGCATTGTGTGTTTCTTGTTGGGCTAATTGTCGTGGGTAAAGCGAAAGACAAAAGACAAAAAACAAAACAACAAAAAATACAAAATTCGAATACAATTGTAGGCTCTTTACTGGTATTTGAAGAGGCCAATTCGAATTTTTGGTAATGCTTATAAATAGTTATGTAATAATTGTTTAACGCATTTCATTGAATATTATAATTTTTTTGGTTTTCAGTTTGTGCTTTGTGTGGAGCACTTGTAAATTGCGTGGATCACTTATCGGGGAAAGGCATTTCATATATATATGTATTTACATACATTTGTTAGTCATAATAACAACTTACGCTCAACTCAATTCCTTATATAAGTAGCAAAAAAAAACATAAAACAATTCAACCTTCAAAGCGTGCTCAATAGCCAAATAAATTGAAAGACAACAAATTAAATGTTTAAATATTGTCTTTTTTGGTTTTTGCTATTAACGTGCACATCTGTGCAAAATACCGATTTTTGTATACATATATATATATGTGTGTGTGTGTCTGTTAAATAATTTATTCCATGCCTTGCCATGTGGCATCTGCCTAACATTTGGCCTGTCCATGCAGCTGCATTCCTCCTCCCATTGCCTCACACTCACCTCCCCCCTGCTGCTTGTCTGCCCCTCTACGTCACGGTATAGGCCAATTAATCTCTGGCTTATACAGTTTTTTGCTGCAAAAATCTTTCATATCATCTAATAGCAACAGGTTTTTACACTTGTGTAATTTTACGTATTTCCTTTTTATTTCTGGCTGCCAATTTTATTTATGTATCACGAGTTTTTAATGGCACCTCAAACATCGCATTTAAATAGTTAATAAAAAAAAAATTGCAAAACTGATAAAATTTAAATGATTTCTTATAATTTTGCATGCCAATCGTAATTTTATATGGTGTGCTAAAGATACTTGTAGAAGATTTATTATTGCCACGGCTGTCCAGAATTATTAATTAATAAAAGTTGCTCATTTTTGAAAACTGATTTATACGATAAAAAAATGTTTAAAAATCGTATAATCTTCATGAGATCTTTTTGCTGGAATACATTTTAAAGAGCAAAATCAGTAAAGTGAAATATGAAATTTTCATTAAATGTTTTGAAAGCTGTTTGTTGGAAATCAATAGAGAAGCAATCTAATTGCATTTCATCAGAGAAATCAGTTGGCTTAAATGCAGTTGGTTTGTTTTAAGAGCCGTTTATTTAGTTTGGCTAGTACGCGTATGTAGAACGAAGAGCAGAGACGAGTTTTTCTAAGCACCGATGACAGCAATTATAAAGAAGACGGATTTGCTAACCGCAACAACAACAACAACTGGCGACAACCAGTTGCTGGCGGAGGCAACAACTGGGCGTCTCTTGTCTAAAAGTAGGTCTTGTTTAAGCCTTTGTGTGTCTTGTTAAGTATACATTTGCCTCAACTTGTTGGTGTCAATTAGAAGCATGCTAACAATAAAACAAAGCGATGTTGCAATATTTGTCATAGAGCTCAATTGTTAGAATGAAATACTCAACTCTGTCTCAAGTCTGTCTGTCTGTGTGTGAAGGGCTGCTTACAAAGCAGGATGCGCTAAAACTGTTAAGAAAGTTTGCATGCGGATGCAACGGCTTTTAATTGCCTCTGCTGGCAGGTAAGTTTGTGGTAGGAGCACAAGAGGTTTTCTGGTAAACAAAGTCGCGCAAATAATATGTAGAAAAACTGGACAGACTGTGGAAGAAAGTCAGTCTGCCAGTGCCGAGCAAGTTTGTGCTCGTCCCCAGACAAGCAGACAGCTGCAGTGGGACAGTGGGGCAGATGAGGCAGCAGCCAGCAAAGGAGCTGTCAGGTTGGTCAGCAAGGTGCGTTACTTTTACTGCTCAACGAGCACAACAACAACAACAACAACAACAACAACAACAACAACAACAGCAGCAGCAACATCAACCAACATCAACATCAGGTTCAGGTTTTGTTTTTGTAGGCCTGTAACTGGCAAAAAAATAAAGAGTATAAAAACAAAAAAAATAACAATAACAATGCCACAAAATGATAGTGAAAATATTTTGCAGTTTTTGGTCATGACATAAAAAAAACTGTATATCTATAAAAAGATATGAACAATGTGAAGAAGAGTCTTCTGGACGCATGTACTTAATCTTTCAGCCGCAAATTTGACACCACGCTAATGAGATAAATAAATGTTAACCATTTTAGAGAAAGGTATACAAATACACAGTTGACCAACATTTTCAATCAATTGAACATCAACTCTGATTTCAGTTAAGTGCCCAAAATTGTTAGCTGGAATTTGTCACAGGCCCAATTGCATACCAAAGGCATAAATTACGTACAGAATTGAAACTTGATTGTTCAGGGGTAACTTTCCTCTGGGGATCTGTGGGGTGGATGCATCCAATTGTTAAGCGACTTTCGCGTCGTATCAGATATAAATAATGTGTTGTCAATTCGGCAGCCTTGAAATTGCAGTTGCCAGTTGCAGTTGCCAGTTGCCAGTTGGCAGTTGTTGTAAACGTGACTTGCGATTTCTTCAGTGGAATTTTCGTTGTCTTCTTCTGGAGATTGCCTGCATTATATGGTCACGATAACCGAAACTTGATCATCAGCTGTGTAATTTGCAAACCAACAAAAAAAAAAAGAATGTTAAATGCTTCTTTTTTATTTTGGGTATTTTCTGGCTTGAGCTGTTATCGGGTTCGTCGTTTATGTCAGCACCCCATAAAGCATTATAAACATTGTTTATGTTTACGACCTCCAAGCTGCAGTAGCATTTAACAGCAGCAGTTGGCTCATGACCGCAGCCTGACATTTTCGCATATTGCAGCAGCAGCAACAAAAAACACAAAATAATAAAAACAAAATTTGCATGCGGCTGGAAAATTAGATTTTCCGCTCATTTGCACTGGGCCGGCCAAAAGCAAAACATATTGCGCAATCTTCTGCTTGAATGCATGTAATTTGGTAGCATAGTCGAGGGTGTGTGTACATGTGTGTGTGTGTGTGTGAGTGAATGGGTGTGAGCTGTTCTCGCACAGAAGCGTTTTAACCAAAACTAGGGCATGCTTAATTGCTGGCAGATAAGCACCTCGGTAAATATGGCACCTCAAGTACCTACATAAATACATCACTATTTATATTGCACCTACCAAATGAGAACTTCAGTTATTCTCATAGAAGGGCGACTGCAACAAGGCTAAAAATTGAATTATTTGCACAAACAATAATTTCCTTTTAGATCATAAAAATATTTTAGTTATATAAATATTAACATTTTTGACGGTTCGCTTTTAACATAAAATATATATTGGCTTTTTCTATATATTGATTAATACATGTATATATATAATATATGTATTTTTTTCGCACAAACAGCTAAGTTCTTAATTCTTAAATTATGTAAAAACAAAAAATTTTGAACTCAATAATATTTTTGAACACTACAGCTTAAAATAAAATTATAAATTTCGACAATTTTAATCTTGTAGGTTTTTAAATCACATTCAATTCCATAAAGTTTACATACTCAGTATAACAAGATAAGGTAAGATATGTATGTCAGTCTATATGTCTATCACTTTCAAGGAAAAATTACTATTTCAGCTTTTTAGCCTTCTATAAAACAAAAATTTTACAAATCATTCTACCTGAATTGGATTACTATATTATATACATAAAGCTTCTTCTTCCATAAATATTGCCAGAAATTCACACTGATATCAAGAGCTCTTTTATGTTCATTAATTTTGTTTTTTATGAACATGATGAGAATTTTTCTAGATTAATTCTCCTATTCCTGTATTTCTGATGAAACAATTTGAACAATTGAAAAATTGCTTTCATTTAACAAGTTTATTATATTAAAACCTTCACTTTGTGTTGGTTAAGAAATTTTCAAAAAAAATAATTTGAGATAAAATGAGAACGATTTTAAAATTTGATTAGTCCAGTTGCCTAAACCCATTTTATTTGTAACTTTTGCTGTAAGTAAATCACAAAAAATCCACAACACGAATATTGAATGAATAATTTCAACAGTTTTTTTTATTGATATCCTTTAAGGATGTGCGTAGATAATCACCTTTTACAATATATATATGTATATTTACGATGCAAAAAGCACTGAACGAGTTAAACGAGAATAAATAAGTACTTTTAATTGTTTTATAGAGTGTGGAGAGAGACAACCGCACGCAACGCTTCACTTTTACCAACTGAACGCAACGCCGATCTTGCCACGGTTTATAGCTTGTCCCCAAAACCAAAAAAAAAAGCAAAAAGTAAAACAAAACAAAAACAAGGTGCACAAACCAAGCAACCAGCAACAAAATAAAAAATAAAATAAAAAACAACAACAGGTAAAGCAAACACAATACAACAAACAACTTGGGCGCTGCGGTTGCCGTTCGAACCTGGCTCAAACCGCGCTAGTCGCACATTTACACCCATATTCACTAGTATGTTTGTGTGTGTGTGTGTGTGTGTGTGTGTGTATCCCACAATATGCTTATGACCAAAACAAACAGAGATCCAAAGGCGATTTCCACTCAAAGATCAGTTGGACATCATCTCATTGTTAATTGAGTTATGGACCAGTATATCGCCGGTAAATTACACCTTGTGCATACACATACTTATGCCGATAACTGTGTCACTGTGCTAGGCTTGAGCTGCAGTTGCTTGTTGCTGTGTGTGCAACATGTCTGCAGCAAGTTTGTTGCCTGAGTCTTTTGTGAGCCTTTGCAAATTTCAGCCGAAAAATAATACTCAAAATATTTGATGCCGTTTCGCGTTTTGTTTGAACAAATGATTATTGATTTTCGTATTTATTTATTATCTTATTTATTTACTTTTTTCCCTTGTTACGAACGATTTCAACAAAACCAAAAAAAAAACACATTTCACTTATGTAATTCAACAATTCAAAACTGTGTCAATAATGTCAGTTAAGCCAATGAAGCGCAAACGCTTCCGGCATAATTTGCTCATCATTAGCCAAAACTCGAATAGCAAAGGGCAAAACAAAACATAAAAACAAAATTAAAATATTGGCGCTAATTGTAGCCTATATATGTATATAGTAGGGTCAGTTTTGTGTTTAGCCAGCCCCTTAATTACTAATGCTTTGATTAATGTTGTGTTGATGTGTTTACGCCAAAGCACCGCAAACATTTTAATTAATTTGCTGCCAACAGGTGCTTGATGCTTATCTCAATGCAATTGCAATATCGAATTAATGCTTGAGTTTAGCGCGCACTTTCGAAATTCAAGTTCACGACAAGGCAAAAGCGCATCATCCTCACACGCACGCACTTTTGACAGTCAGAGAGCGCATCTTGAAATGCATTTCAAATAACAAACAAAAATTGATGACAGCAGCTGTCATAAGGTCATTGAGTAAATTAATTTTAATTGCAACTCATAATATCGCTTGAAGCGGCAATCGAATCGAATATGAAATCGAAGTCAAAAATTGTACACGAATTTATTGCTGTGCATCTTGACTTTGAGCCCATTCGTTCAAACTATTTATGCAGCAAAAACTGAAACCGAAACCCAACGAGCAACCTATCTGGCAGATAGATGTGTGAATTCATTAAGTGCGAACACTGCCAAATTGCAGTTGTTCGATTGACTTAATGAGGGGGCCTGAACTTGAACTTGAAGTGGCGCGACTTTAAGTGCCGTAACTGGCTGACTTGCAAACTGAGATACGATCCGAATAAAAGATACAAGCGCCCTAGCCGAACGACTGTGGCTGCAATTAGATTTGGTGCCCAAATGACCCCCGCCAGGCAGCGCTGGCAATGAAGGCAATTTCAAATTGAGAGCCAACAAAAGTTGGCTGATATTAAAGCGGCTTACCATGAAGCCAACTGCTCGAGGCCTTATACCATTATATATATATTTTTTTAAAGTTTTCTACATATTTATATGGTTCAGTGTGTAGGCTGCTTTTCACTTTTCTCAGCAGCCCACAACTCTCCTGGCTTGCGCTTAATCAGCCATTTGACATCTTTTGTCATTAAGCACGACAATTTTTAATTGCTTTTTGCTTTCTGGCTTATTGCGGCGTTGCGTTTATGTAACATCTAAAAATTTTGGGCATTGTCAGAGAAATGTGTTGTCATTTAATTGGCATTACGATTGCCTTTTGGGCGCTTCACCCCCCCACCCCTTCTCAATACCTGCAAGGCCGTTTAACGGCAGAATATTCAAGAAGTGCGCGCACAAAGCGTAAACAATGATAAATTACAATAACAAAATATTATACGGCCATAATTAACTGGGTCGGCGAAGAGCTAATTAACTTGTCTCTATGCAGATGTGGCAGTAACTGTGGCTGTGGCTCTAACTCTGACTGTGGCAACATCTTAACCATAACCCACTGACTGACTTTGACTTGTTGAAGATTCTGTAACTGAACCGACTCCGACACCGACTCCGACCATTACCATTAGCCATTATATCCGACAAATACGTTTATTTCGCAACGGTAAAATATTTAATTGTTGCGCAGCTCAAGTTTATCTAAACATTTTCCACGTCTTCCATTGGCCCTGAGTTAAATTAAAAAATAAAATAAAAAAAAAATAAAATTTTGCAACAATTTGCCAAACTAAAAATAATAAATAGAATTCCACATCGATTATTTAAAGAAACATAATTGAAGAGCAAAAGTTGCATTTGTTGTTCCAGTATTTGAAGAACCTTCATCTTGCCATTGTTGAGACTTTTATTTTTTATGTGAAAAGTCATCAAAAATGAGGTTCAGCAAACAAATAATCATATTAAATATTTGTTTGTATATAGTACAACCTTGGTTCAAATTTGGCTGATAAACAGTGTTGACCATGACAAAAAATCTGATAATACGCTTAGTTACTTCCAGCTGTAAGCTTATTAATTATTATTATTTATTCCCTTAAGAAGAAATATGTAACCTGGCTCTAATTATGATTCGTGGGATCAAAGAGCGGCAGCGGGATTTGCACTGCTCCCCAGGAAGAAACCGGGTCAGCCTTTGCATTTATGGTTAAAATTTCACTGATAAACAGTCCTTATCATGGAGTAGTAGACAAAAAATTTGTTAATATGCTTACATGTAACCAAAAATAAAATGCGTTGATTTGGCTGTTTAGCTTCCCTTGGCTTGGCTCTAATTATGATTTATTCGATTCGTAGTTGCCGAGCACGCGCTGACCCGTGGGATCGAAGGGGCTGCGCAGATGGCAGTCTGCCTTGTGGCGCTTGCCCAGAATGGACACTTCAAAGTCGCCGGCCTTCAGATAGTCCACATCGACCTTTTGGCCATCGGTGCGTGAGATATACGCTTGGCCCAGCGACTTGGCCAGCGTGTAGGCGTATTCAGCTCGTCGTAGCACGCCCACCGGTTCACCATTGCGGTAGACACCCTCCAGGCCCCAGATGGGCACACGCTCCTTAAGCGTGAGGTAAACCAGGCGCTTTGTGACGCCCTCCGTCCGTTGTCGCTCGACGGCGGCGCGTCCGCGATACTCGCCCGTCTTGCGGCAGGTGAAGCCGAGGCCAGCCTCCAAGGGCGTGTCATCCGATCGCAGATCGTAGCTCCACAGGTGATAGCCCTTTTCGCTGCTGAGCGAGTACAGCGCCCGGTAGCCGGCGTTGCGCAGATCCTGCGCCTTGCCAGCAGCCATCAGCGCCTTGTAGACGGCGACACAATCCTTCTTGGGCACGTGCAGCTCGTAGCCCAGCTCACCCACGAAGCTGACGCGCAGCAGGCGCACTCCGATGCCACTGCAGGTGGCCAATCGAGTGCCGTTGGGCGCCATCTGCTCGTCGGAGAGTTCGCAGTCGAGCAGCGGCTGCAGAATTTGCCGGCTGTTGGGTCCCTGAATGGATATGACGCCCAAGTCGGCGGTGATGTCGGTCAACTTGGCATCGAAACCCTGGCGCCTTATCTCGCTGAGGAGCGTGCTGTAGGTGTAGAAGCCCGAGGCACCGCCGGCCACAATGTAGTAGCCCTGACCCTCAAACTTGGGATCGTGCACCTGGCCCGAGCCAGAGGCCAGGCGGCTAATTGTGACGTCCGCCTCAACGCCGCCAGCGTCGTTCAGAGCACAGGTGTAGACAGTTCTGAAAGGTGGGAAACAGGAATTAATATTTCCGAACGAGCTCGAAATATTCACTTCACAGGAAGGAATCAGGAATATTCGAGGTACTTTTGATCCTGCCTCTACTCACTTGGAGGGATCGCGATTGGTGTTGGCAGAGAACAACCAATCGGCGGCTAGTTGGGCCTCTGGTCCCTCCAGCAGCAGCTTGGCGAAGTAGCTCATGTTGAAGACCACCGCATTGTTGCGACAGGCGTGTGCCTCAGCTCCAATCTGGGGAAGTTAACCGATTCATGCAAAAATGTCGTAACACTATGCCGGGCAGCACTCACCAGATCGTGATGGTCAGAGAAGCTGTTGTACTTGAGATCGCCTTCCAGGATGCGCTCGTAGCTGCTGTCCTTGTGCCTTAGGTGATCATAGCTGCCGTACCAGTCATAGGGTAGCACCGCAGCAGACTCCGCGCTGCTGCCCAGGAAGAAAGCGGGTCGCTCCCAGCCCTGTTTCTCCTCCATGAAAGCGTTGCTGAGCAGCATCTCTTCGTGCAGCGGATCCTTTTGGAAGTCGCGTCCGGCCAGCGGCTGATCGTACTTGAACACCATGCTGTAGTTCTTCACGTAGCTCTCGTGCGACTTCTCCGCTATCCACTTGGTGGCCCGGCCCTGTTCCGGCGTGAAGCGGCGCAGATCGAAGCTGAACATGGGCACATCCGGCTGGCCATTGATGATCCACAGAGCCGTTTGCTCGCCGCAGCCACCGCCGAACATCATGCCCGCCGAGTTGAAGCCGCAGTTGTGCATGAGGCCCGACACATTCGGATCCGGGCCCATGAGCGGCTTGTGATCCGGCGTAAAGGACTCGGGGCCGCAAACGGTGCTCTTCACGCCGTATTTCGCGTAATCGGGGCACAGTTTCTGTGCGCCCTCTACATGCGTCTCGAACACCGACCAGTCCAGCTCATACAGCCCGAAGTGAAAGTCTTTCGCCACCGGCTCCAGGAGAATCGGATTCGGCTCGTAGCCACCCATGCAGATGGCGTCGCCCTGTATGCGAAAGTACGTCGAATAATCGTGATCCCGTATGTTGGGCAGACCGCGAACGCCGGGAATCGATTCGGAGACAATGTACGCATGCTTCATCGGCAGCAGGGGCAGATGGGTGCCGTGTCGAGCCACCAGATCCCGGCCCCAGACTCCGGTGGCATTCACCACCGTATCGGTGCGTATGTTGCCAAAGGGCGTGGCCACGCCTACAACCTTCTTGTTGCCACGTACACCCTGCTCGACGAGAATCTCCTGGACATCGCAGTTCTCAATCACCTGGGCGCCATTGGCAGTTGCCGCCCGCCTCAAGGCTGTGCAGAGCATGGCCGGATCCATGACGCCGTCGCCCGGCGAATAAAGGGCGCCGATGAACGCCTTCGGATCGAGCAGCGGAAACAGTTTCTGCGTCTCCTCGGGCGTGAGAATCTCGTTCTCGATGCCCAGCGCGGCGCCGACAGTCGCGAGGCGTCGGTACTCGTCCAAGCGGGTTTCATTGTGCGCGATGAAAATGCCGCCGTTCTGTATCCAGCCGGGATCGAGGCCCGTCTCCGCCTCCAGCTGACGCAGCATGTTCCGCGAGTTGGCCAGCAGCTGAATGTCCACATCGCTGGGCCGCAGGCGCCAGAGCAGACCCGCCGTGTGCCAGGTGGTGCCCGCCGTCAGCTGAGCACGCTCCAGGAGCACCGCCTTCACCCCCCGCTTGGCCAGATGATAGAGCGTGTGGCAGCCCGCCGAGCCGCCGCCAATCACGACCACATCCGCCGACTGAGGCAGCGTTGGCGACCCCTTCTGGCTGTTGTTGCGGCACCAGACGCGCCCCAAATCCTGGCGAGCTGCTCGCTGTACGATGCCGGTGCGCCACATTTTGTTACTGAAAACTGAGCCAGAGCAATGCACAGCAGACGATCAAATTTTGTGTGACTTCCTTGAACTTGCGATAAGCGCCTTTGAACGAGAATTGGGACTACGGAGTGTGCTGAGCCCTTATCAACCCGAATCGAGCCCATTTTATTAGTAAATGCTGTGCATATTACACGCCAGGTGGCGCTTTGTTATCAGGAGAACAGAGTCAAAAGCATGTTTAATATACATATTATTATCATTTGAGATTAATTTCAGGTCATTAAAAGAAAAAACAAGTGGCAAAAATTGAACAAACAATTTTATTTAAATTTATATGATATTTCATTGATTGATGATTTTAAACTTCGTAGACACAAAGTAAATAATTAGAAACTTAAAAAAGTACCGAAAATGTAAAAAAAAATAAAATAAAATATATTTATATAATATTTTGATGATTGATAAATTTATGAACTCTAATTATTTATCAGCTAATATTTTCATAACATTTATATAAACAATGTAAATTAATAGGGCATCTCTAAGTGCAATCTATATATTTTGTCATATGTTTGTTTTCTTCCTCTCAACTTAGAAACGTACAAAAAATATAATTAAAATAAAAAATAATCAGTAAGCATCGTGTGCTATGAATGGAAAGCAAGTAACGAAATACGCTGCACGTGTGAAAAATATGCACATGACTTATTGGGTTGACTATGAAGCAGACTCTTTGGGGTATTTTTTGTTGTTGTTGTTGTTTTCTGGGCATGACATAGTCGGCGCCATTGTCATGGGTTGCAGGCCCAGAAACCTTCCATTGCGGTTGTTATTATTGTTATTGCTTTGGTTGGCAGTTGCTGCGAATTGTTGCTGTTGTTGTTGTTACTGTTGCTAACGTTATTGTTATTGTTAGCAAATTGTGCGACAAAATTCTAAGCAAGCCGCATGATTTGTTGCTTTTTTCTTTGAAGCACGAAGCTGTTGACGCTGTCAGCTCGTTAATCTCATTATGCAACCTCGTTTGCATTGTAGAAGATGCAGCCCAGATGAAGATGCTGATGCTGATGATGATGCCAATGTCTACTGCGAGTATTGGTTGCTTGCTTCATTTGCATTAAGCTGCGTGTGCCTCTGCAACAATGCCTCAACTTATCGACTTAAGCCCCAGGACGGTCACAGAAACAGCTTTAAAAGAAATTGATAACTTAAAGGAAGAAAAATTGTATAGAAATATTTTGTAAAAAATAGAAGTTATAATTAATTCAAAAATAAATTTTAAATTTAAGTTGAATAAGATTGAAAATTATTTTTATTTTATTTACTTTTAATATGTATTTGTATGTATTTAAATTCACTCCAAAAAGTATGCAACAATAAAATTTAAATGAAATTCTGAACTTTGGGCTTAAATTTCACAACCAGCTCAATTGACAAACAATTGTCAACTGAAATCGAATTCAATAGGAAAATGGGGCACTCGGCTGTCGCTACTCATTAGTCATATAGTTAAGCAGATGATAAGAGCGCAAAATGGCGATGGATTTCATCCACCAAAATAAAGCAAACAAATTCGATTGCTATATTTGAAAGTGGTTGACTGAGTGCTACTCAGTTTTTAGGTCTGCAAACAACAGGCATATCAGCTGAAAATATTCGGTTAAGAGTCAATAAAATAATTATATTTTATTTTTTTATTTTATTTATTTATATAAAAGTCGACAAATCGAGTGTCAACAGAAGTACAAAAGGTATTAAACGCTAAAAGCCTAACAGGATTATAAACAAT